>JAGFZM010005179.1:0-26022 GCA_017657215.1 Limnothrissa miodon | reverse complement strand
GTGTGTGTGTGTGTGTGTGTGTGTGTGTGTGTGTGTACACTGAACTCATCTGTCTACTTATTTAGAAGGTGCCCCTCCCCAGAACACAGAATGACTTATTCTTAACGTGACCTTTTGCTGCAGTGTGGTGAGTAATGTGCTGTGCGATGGGGAATGGAGTGAGACTTCGTATGCTTTCAAATTCAACTGTCCAGACTGTCTCCCAGCGCGCCACATGCCAGGAGGCAGCTCTGGTGAGGGTTACTGTACGTGCTTATCAAATGGCAACGGCAGCCGTATCCCTTTGGGTTGCAGCGACACAAGATCTAAACTCTCACCCCAAAATACGGCACAGACTGCATTCTTGCGGTGAGTGACTCAACAAGTAGCATGTTGAAACGGGGTAAAACCACTTTACACACAGAGAAAATGGCAGCCAAGTGACAGACAACCACCATATGACATGGAAATGGGAAATAAGCACATGAAAATGCCACTTGTCACCCACGGACAACATGAAGCAACATGACACACATACTGTACGTAGGTTGCCACCGATCGTTACCACCGATTCATCCGTCCTTCCATCCCTCCATCCATCTTTCTTTCTGTCCCTCTTTCCATCTCTCCTCCACTTACTGCTGTCTCTCCTGACTAAACACCGTATCTCCATCCAGTTTCAGAGCAGATGTTTTCTCTCGCTCATAAAAAAGTCCTAAAGGCTGTCCTACTTCAGCGCACACATAGGAGAGAGGACCCAAGAGATGGGGGAAAGAGGAGGATGAGAGAGGAGGGAAGAGGAGAGGACAGAGGACAGGAAAATGAATGCAGGAAAGAATGGAGGGATGAGGAGAACCGAGGAGGTGTGCTACAAGAACACACACAGAGAGATGGGGCAGAGAGCTGAGGAGATGGGATGAGCACGGGGAGGAGAGAGGAGAAGACAAACAGAGCAGAACAAATAGAGAGGAGAGAAATGAGTGATGATAGAGAAGGAGAGGAGAGGAGAGAGAAGGAGGGAAGAGCAGTGAGAAGAGGAGCAGAGAGTAGCAGAGAGGAATGGTGCGGAGCGGAGAAGAGAAGAGAAGAGAAGAGAGCAGGGGAGAAGAGCAGCGCAGCGAAGTGGCGCTGGAGGAGCGTGACTCACCGCCTGCCTACCCACTCTACCCACCCACACAAGCCCAGCAGTGGGAGTCAGTGTTGGGCACTAAGCCCACAGCTCTAACCATCAGGATGCTCTGGTTCTCTTTCTCTCTCTCGCTTTCTCCCTTTTCTCTCCGTCTCTCTCTCTCTCTCTCTCGCTCTTGCGCTCTTGTTTTGTCTCCCACTCACTTGCTGCCTACCCACAAGCTGAGCCTACACCAGGGTGAGCGTTCCTTTAATGATGTCATGTGCCTCACATCTGAGAAGGGCTTTCGACACAGTGTGGGGGCCGACCACATGTGTGTGTTCCTGTGTGAGTTCCTGTGAGAGTAAATGTGTAGTATACGTGTGTGTGTGTGTGTGTGTGTGTGTGTTTGAGTGTTCGAAAGTACGGCACAGATGCATGACCCTAAATCCTTCAGTCTTACAGACACCATTTTAAACAACTTTAACTCTGGCTCATGCTAATGTCGGTTGGCGTTAGACAATGTTACTTCTCTGCCTCTGCCCCCACTCAAGAGCTCCTCCTCGTCTCACTTTCCACTTTCCACTAACACCTATAGGCCAACACACTATAGCCTACATGCCTAACACCCATAGGCAAACACACTGTACATCCATAACACCCAACACTCATAGGTAAGCACACTGCTCCCTGCTCTAACCTAGGGCAGGGCTACAGGTGGGAGTCATGGGGTGTGGCTAAATGTGACGTGAGCATACCTTCACCCTGTGTCAACCCCTATTGTATTGACAAATGTATACTGACACAATTACATTCACAATCCCCAATAAAGTATCTATCTATCTATCTACCACTTGTCTCTAAAAACTAGACGCATTATGAACAGCCCTCATATTGCCTATTTTGTATTGAATGTTGAATGAAAACAGTGGAGAGTGAGCCCCCTTCTTCCCTTGTCAAAATTTGGTACTTAATGATTTTGTCATAACGATCCCAGAGATTGGACAGTTAACAATGTAGTTGAATGGTTTCTTTGCCCGGGGTGGCTATTACTTGGCAATTTTTTGAGCCCAGAGAACAGGGAAATGAAAACGTTTAAAAGGCCTCCTGCTATTCACTCCTGCTATTCACTTACGTACAAATATGGTGATGTCATTAAGTCTTCTACTTGCAAGCAATAAAACAAATGAATGAGATGAGGCAGATGCACTTAAAAAGGCTCTTACGAAATTGCAGTTGAGATTTTCAATAGGACCTTCAGATTCGCCATTTCAGATCCTGCTGAAGAATTGCAGAATGCTGTACAAACTCTGCAGGCCCTCCACTCTGGCCTTGGTGAAGCTAGTCGGCTCTCCCAGGCATAACAGTACTTATGCTGTCCCAAAGGTTCATCCGTTTAAATCAGACTGCTCATTTGTTCTATGTAACACTATAGTCAACATAATGACTCTTTCTTGCTCAACTAGTGTCCTTTAGGAGTTGTTTTTAAGGAGCCAATTGCAAGACTCACATGTGCTTAACCTGGCTGATTGCTGATGGCAGAACATCCAGCAAGTGACCTCCCCATTTAGTGAGGTGTTTATCTACTGTGTTTTACCCCGGGGCCTTGTGTGGGGACGTTCCACCACTTGCTCTCGCACCCTACCGCAGACTCTTCACTGCGCTTCAGGCTCACAACAGCTACTATAGCCAGAAAGACGCTCATATCATCATTATTCACACTCAGATTGCTTATTGCTTTGGTCAATGGAAAATGAATTATTTTGGGCGATTTTACAGCTATAGTAGCTCTCGTTCTGAATGAATCGTTAGACTGTACGAGTAACAGAAAGACTCTTACCTTTAGAAGAGTCTCTGGGCCGGATGAAGTTTTCCTCAGGCAGAGACTCCCTCTCACTCATGGCAGAACCCTGGAAACAGGACAGAGAAAAGAAAATAATGCAAATTACACAAAAGCACTCGAAAGCCTTTTTTAAATCACTCTTTTTATTGTTTCTGGACTTGGCCATGTGCTTCATGAAAGACATTAGAAGTTGAAGAAAAAGGCCATTTTGTTGTTGTAAGATTATGCTTGTGTTGAACTTGATCTAGCAAAGTGGTTTCCTGACTATTTTCACTTCAGACAAGAAAAATATTATGACCTAATAAATATATTCAAGTGTCCGGGCACAGACATTCATTAGCATGTTAAAAATGTAGCAGACACTCAATTTGTCCGATTGGATTTTAGAATGTGCCTCATGGCTAATATTCCAACATTACTGTTGTTTGGTAAAGGTGACACAAAAGCAGAAAACGATGCTTTTAAAATCAAAAATGTTTATGTGTATGTGTAATACTTATGAAATGGACTGAAACATTTGTAAAGGCCCAAATGCAGTACATTTTAGGAACAGCTTGGGAAGTGTTAACGTGTATTTTTTTCTTTCTTTCTTTTAGTTTTGCATTTTTTTTTTCGTTTTGAGGAATGGATGGACAGATTGCTCATTAAAATAATTCACATTTGTGTGTGGGCGGCCAGGAGCAGCCTGCTACTCTTTCTCACTGGCTCAAACTGTTGCCGAAGAAACTGAGTGGTGGCATCTCTTTATACTGTTCGGCAGGAGAAATTAGATCTTATTAAACAAAATATATTTAAACTAAGTTTCATAACAATTTTGTAATGGGTGTCAAAACAATTTTCTGTATTCATTTTTTTCATCATTACGCATTCATACATTTGGGATACATATCACTGTTGCATGGTGCATTTAGCGCACGCCATATATGGTCATGACACATAACAATGCAAGTTGGCTGAGTTTGTTGCATCAAATATGTTCATGAAATACTTAATGGACTATCAGCAACATGGGCTGGAAGGTACATTTCATGGCTGCTCCATCTGAAGCCTGACTGTGTTAACCATGCTCGTCTTTCCATTAAAGTGCAAAACTTTGTGCTTTGTGTCTGTTCATGCACTGCCTATTTCAGGGGCTTTCACCTTTGTAAGATAATTGAATGCGAAAATGTAGCAATTATGCACCAAAGCAGGCCATTATAGTTCCTACAGTAGAACATCAGGTCCGGTGAGAGGTACTTTTAAGCTTGTCCATTTTGCATGCAAATAATCTGTATTCATTTCACTCAGCCAATTGTGGAGTCAGAAACATTGGCTCCATTATCAGCACTTAGACTGAGTGCAGGGAGCCTGCTGACACGGATTCTGACAGCAGCTTGAATACTTTGGCATAGCAGAGCAACAAGATATTTCGCATTAACTGAAAACGCATGCTACCAAATGTGACAAATTCATCAACTATCTGTTGAATTATAAGGACAAAAACATCTTTATAAATAACAATGTTTTGGTAAGTGTGTTTTAGTTTACATCAGTGAAATTGTTTTAAATAATACTTTTTCCAGTAGCCTATTGTTAATTGGGAAATGCCAGTAAACAAGGAAAAGACTTAACATTCCCTTTTTTTCAGCCAGCCATGCAGACGTGCAAAAATGGAACAGTAGTTTATTGTTGCCAAGAGCAACATATCACCTCTCAGCACTGAACTGGAATCAGATTCACTTTGAGTCTGTGATATACCATGCAACCCAGCTGTTACACAGTAATTCATGTGTAATAAACATGTTGTTACATGTCTTTTGCTCTATTAAACATACTTGGGTCTTAATACTCAAATCTTTCCGTGAGAAACTAACAGCAAACAGCTTGATGTGTATGTGCCTGGTGAGACCACTGCAGAAATGGGAAAGTGAGAACCTGTATGTCTCAAAAGTGCCCCCTGTTGGAAAATATTTGAGGTAAGAGCATTCCTTTTTCTGTTACTATAATGCAGGTAATAACCTTAGTTTCCCTCAAACACTTCACACAAAATGTCAGAGTTCACAACATAGGCTAAAGAACTGCAGAAAATTACACGTTACACATGGGGCACAGCAGTAAACAGCAGTTTGTCACTCTTTGCCCCATCTGACAACCTGTTACTAAACTAACCACTGCAAGCGACCATGTAGACTAATGCATTTGCATATTATTAATATTATCATTGTTATTATTATTATTATTATAATTGGTGGATACCTGTCCTGTTGACAACTAAACAGCACATACCGGGTAGTTATTCCTCTGTCACTTCACGTCCGTAAAGATGCAGTCAACTGTCATTTAAAGGCAAGAAACGAGAGGAAGGGGAAATGTAGTCGTTTTGCATGCCCACCACCCTCCACTCCTCTATTTTGCCAAAAACTCAACCTCTATTTTATTCCCCAACTCAATTCTTTCAGTCACGGGGTCTCCCCCGGGGCAGTAGCATTCCAAAACACACAAGAATTTCCTTCTCCTCGGCACACATACCACCCCTCCTCCCTAACTTAAAGAAGAGAGAGGAAGCGGGGAAAACACATCTACACAGTATCTCGGTTTTAACCATTATTCTGCCTCTGCCATTTCACTTAACAAGCTGCCGAGGTAATTATTATCGATTGAATCGTCGCACAGACGCGACTTCAAACAACTTTTCCTAATTATAAGACTTTTCTGAGTCGAACTATAAAATATGTTTGTCAGAGCATACAAACCACATACTCAGCGCCTTCACCATGCCCAACAGTGCTTCGCGCTGCAGCGTTGAAGATGGTGGATTGTTCACCAAAGCCCCGAAGAGCGATCTAGACTAAGCTATAGCATCGACAACCTTGATAAACTGAAATCAAACTGATCAAGGGGTATTCTATTGCATAAATTGCAACAAACTTGAGATACCCGAACTGATACTCAGCCGAACCAAATAGCAAAAGACTTTAATAATTCCGGACACGTCAATGCACATGACAGCGACCACGGGAAACAAAGTGAAGATATAATTTCAAAATAAACAATAGCACAGACCTACCTTTTGTCTGGCTCTGCAGAGCCACGTTCTTCCTCCCTTGCGCACCAGTGCCGTTGCCCATGCGATAAGTCGGGAGTAGCAGACACATTCCGCTGTGCGACACTCCATCGCTGTAGTCCAGGAAATCAGAAGCAGAAGAGCGGAAAAAATACCACCAAGAGGTGAAAAAGAGCTTCGATCAACACATTGCATTGCAGGCTATACTCAATCGCCCAAAATCCAAAACGCAAAAAGCTAATGATCTCATCATTCATTCATCTGCCTGTCATCTGCTCTCTCCCCTTATCGCTCCCCTCGAGGCTTTTCACGGTGTGCATACCAAATCGGTAAGGAAATACCACTCGTTTTAATGTGCTCCGCAAACGCGTATTGCCCATTCACACGAAGAGATCTCGGCCCCCGCTGACTACACACCAGAAATTCCCGTACTTTCGGGGCCGTCCCCGTAACAAACGCGGCTGGTGGTATATAGTTCAGATGTATAAAGCGTATGCATATTGCAGCGGGATTTCAGGAAAGTCCTCGGCCACCGAACGTTTTCCCCCGTCCTTTTCTTGTATATTCTTTTTTTTTCAACGACACATCTTGATTAGATAATTATCTTCTCAGAAATCTCTGCAGATAGCTATTTAAAAAAAAAAACGTATCTTCTGAGAAACACAGGCAGGGAATTCATTACCTGTGTATCATCTCGCTGTTCATAGCCTGAAGATGAATTAATCTTGTTAATTAATAAATCATGTAACCAATATCTAACACCTTCCTAAATGTATCGTTACCTAAATTCTTCATCTTATTTGCCACGGAAACAATTTGTCAGTGTAACAGACGTTGCGGTAACCTGTTAACTTGTTGCAAATTTCATTACAAAGTAAATCTTACAAACTGTTTTTTCTTCTAATTACAGGTTTCTTTATTTACTATCTAATAAATATTGTTTTATTTTACTGTAGATTTCTGGTTAAACCTATTTAACTTTTGTAGTACTTGAAATATGACAGACAATCCCTGTCGCAGGAAACAAAGAATTTACAGTATCCAATTTCTAAAATCTGACTCACAAATTTGCAACAAGTAGCCTAAAACAGAAAAAAATGACTGCTCAGAAACAAAAAAGGTCTTTCTAACTATATGCATACTCCAGACATTGTGTTTAGGCACTTGTAGAACATTAACAGATTAACATTAATTCAGAGCAGACAACTGTAATGGAAAATACATTTAACTCATCAGAATCACCTGCTATCACAGAATGACAATAGACTGCTATAGGGACAGTCTTAGCATGCAGCAACAGTGAAAATAGATAGTTGGGGGGGGGGGGGAATGGGAAACACACACACATCTCTTTTTCTACCTCCGTCTTTCTCTTTCTCTCTCCTAATCATTGTCTTTCTCTTTCTTTCTCTTTCTCTTTGTACAGAGCCCACACGACCCCAGCCTTAGTTTTTTTTTACTGTCAATACAAGGGGCTTCACCAAAGAAATATGACTGTCAGGAAATGATTGCAATGGGAGTTCACCTAACCGACCACACACCGTCTCCTCAGGCCACTCACTACCGGCAGCCCTTTCTCAACCGTGACCCAAGGCTTTGGCCCAGAGGCAGCAATGCACATGGGGTACGCTGAGGTAGAGGTGTGTGTGTGTGCGTGTGTGCATGTGTGTTGGGGGGTTGGTAAAGGGGCCAGGTAGGTGGTCATTTACATAAAATTTCCAAAGTGTTAATATGACAGAGCTGCTCTCTCTCTCTCTCTCTCTCTCTCTCTCTCTTGGTTTCCATTTGCCCTTTCTCTTTGTCATCATCTGCTGACTTATTTTAGCACCTTGTGTTTAAAAAAAACCCCAAAAGAATCGATGATGCACTTGGGGGAAATTGTCTGGTTTGATGTTGTGAGGTAGTGAGGTTTCTTGTGATTTCATATCTGATTACTCCTTCAGATATGACCCGATAGGCTGCACAAAGCTAGGCTGCACAAAGGTAGTCTGCACAAAGGTAGGCTACATGTCTTTTAAGGTATTTGGTAGTGGTGGTAATGTAAACAATCAGTGTTTGTTTCGCATTATGTGCGAATGTGAAATGAAACTATTAAATAGTTTCAATATATAAAAGGAGCTCTGAAGCACCATGGATGGTGGACTTTCTTTCAAATGTCCAGAATCCTATTTTTGGGAGCCATTTTTCTATTATGAGAATAAAATACATTAGAGTCTGTATTTTAGTCATTTAAAAAAGATATTTAATTAAATAGCGGCTTGCCTGTTATGGCTGTACAAGTTGAAATGACCTGTATTCTTGAAAGGACTTAAAATGGCCCCTGTGATTTGTGAGAGTGCCTTAAGATAAATATTACTGACTATTGCTGTCTTTAAATTCAATATTTAGTCTGCACTGGACTTAACACAACGCTGTTTAAAGTTTTTTGAAAATACAAATAGTGAATAACCAAATATAGCTTTACAGTATATGAATACATACCTCTCATAAACATTTTTTTTTTCTTCGCTTCATGTATTTGAATCATGTGGTTAATTTTAGTATTCTATGGTCAACAGTGTGTGTTTGGCTAATATTGTAAATAGCAAAAGTATTTAATTATTTGTTTGTCTCTATTGTGAGGCGTTATTCAATTTGACCTTGAATAACCTTGTCACAAGTTGTCTACACTTCACAAAGTTTTATTAACAAGGAAACTCAACTGTGTTTGAGGATTTAGCGTTAAAATTCTTGAACTATGATCAGAATATATAACATGCTGACTGCTTTCAAATGCCAGACAGAATAGGCTTATTTCTTTGCATTGCCTGTGAAATGGTGGAAGAAGGTAAAACAATGCAAACAATTTAAATGTGCCTTTGAATATGAATAAAATTTAATCCTGAAAAAACAAGCCGTAAGTATGTTTACTGCATTTGCTACAGATTTGTGGAGTAAGTAAATAGGTAAATCACGCTTGGGTCTGTTCTGCTTATTTTGTTGCTGCATCGTTGCTTGTGAGTACATTGTGAATCAATCAGGGTTCATCCCCCACCACCATTACCAGAGCTTAAATGTATCTCCCTGCTATTGACTCAGTGGTCCGCCTCATCTTGGCATGGCAGCTTCAATAGGCTGAGACTTCAACCGGCTTGCACGGCACAGAATGTGTTTGAACACGGTCTAAAGGACATGTTGCATTTGTTTAGATAAACCTGAGCAGTAGTAATGAATAACTACTTTAGGTGTGTGTGTGTGTGCGTGTGTGTGTGTGTGTGTGTGTGTGTGTGTATTACAACTGATTTTTTTATTTTTAGTCAAAGAAGAAAACTTCCACATTTTAAAAAATACAAAATCATAAGCAATTAACAAAATGTGGACAACCCTAACCCCTTTATTTTTTCAGATTTAGGGACGTTGGAACGCACTATTGCCAATATATAAGCTCAGGACTTTTTAAAGACTCTGACATGACATGAAACTGACATCAAGCAGGAATAGATCGTAAAATGTTTTGAATGTAATTGGACTGCCACTTGTTCTGAACAAGACTTGTTCAACACTTGTTCTTGCTCTTACTTTTCTGGGCCTTTCCCTTTCAAGTTTTGCATATTTGTTTCAATTAGGAAATTGAAATTGTATCTACATAATGAAAAACATTAAACACCTCCCCACATACATATCTAATTAATAAATGCCTTCATTGATTATTTTGCTTGCTGCTGATGACGTCAGTAGCCCAAGCTGTGCCCCAATCTGTGAATTGAGGTTATTTTAGGTCAGCCAAGGTAACGCAAAACACATCGTTCAAGCTTTAATGAAGCCTTTCAAATGATCCCAGAGTTTTAACTGCAAAACTAAGGAAGTCTGTTCTTCCACAAACCACTAGATTAAGAGATGCTTAATCTCTTAATTATTTATATTTGAGGGAGAACAAGTGACAATTTGCAACATGAAGGCTTTTGAACCACTGAGTTAATTACATTGAATAGTTTGACAGGAAATATTTACCAAATGCAATAATTGCGGCGATCACCACCTCTAAATGACAGAGAAAGCAAGCTGTTTAAAACACCAGTTTTCAATATCAACCGCTCTATTACATTACATGTTTCCCTTTCTTTTAATTCTGCCAGGTTGCTTTAACCAAAGGCACTTCTCACAAGAGGGTCCCCTTTGCTAACGACTAATTAAAGGACTATAGAATTCAAATTCCTAATAACAAGCGTTAAATGTAATAGTCATTTAGATATACAGGCATAAGTGTTAAATGTTTTAAGAGAGCTTTTTAAAGTATGTGATTGCCATCTTGTGGTAGGGAGGTCTCATTTGAACTCTCCCTGCTAAGCCTCAGGGTTAGACTGAGGCACCCTCCCTGACCCCAGCAGACCTCAGCTGGCCACAGGTAGTGTAGCGCCGCCTGATCTCTGCAGGCTCTGAGGCGTCACTGAGAATGCACGCGAGAATAGCTTGCAACCTCTACCTGCACAGATGCCCACGGAGAACAATTAGCGCGAAACCCGGACTTACAAAAAACAAACGAAGCGAAAATGTTGATCAGGTTCAAGCCACGCTACAGGTGGGTGTCCGTGCCCCTCCGACTCACCCCCACCCACCCTGTCTCCCACCCCCCCTCGTGTGCCAGTGTTTGGGAAAGCCCCTGAGCACTGGCTCCAGCTGAACCTGAAATACTAGCCTGCCCGTTGGATTTTCCCCCCGCACCAGGGGGACAGATTCCCAGGGATCTGTCGGAGCTAAGCCCTCTTAAATATCCCCCTGGCTTTTGTCTTCACCTCTCAGACCCCGAATTCTCAGCATTCATCGCGCCATTCAGTGCTGTTTTAGAGCGCACAGGAATGCCCATAGTTTTACAGGCGCCCCAGTGTGTGTGTGTGTGTGTGTGTGTGTGTGTGTGTGTGTGTAAGAGAGAGAGAGAGAGAGATAGAGAGTGAGTGAGAGAGTGTGTGTGTGAGAGAGAGTGTGTACAGTATATGTGTGCAAGCATGTGCACATGGTATTTAAAAGAGAAACGGTTATGTGTCTGAACTCACCATACATGCACTTATTCACCCACACATACTCAGAAACCCAGCCACCCACGCAAATACCTATAACCAAACACCCACACACTTGTGCACGTGCACAGACACACACACACGCACGCATGCATGCATGCACACACATGAACATACATACACACATCTCCAACACCCGCCCCCCCCCACCACCAACGCACACACACACACACCTACAGATGGCACATTCACAGTCCTATGCACAATGATACACACATCCACCCCCACATGCACGCCCACATTATAAGTTTCCTATTCAGCGTGACCATTTGACTGATCTGCTGTTCTCAGCCCAGGGACTCAAGATAGGGCAAACAAAAACACTTGAGAATCACATTCCACAGATTTTTCAAGACATCGTTATGGAGTTTCAGTGGTTTCCTTTTCATGGGAAGGAAAAAGGTGTGTGTGTGTGTGTGTGTGTGTGTGTGTGAGTGTGCGTGTGTGTGTGTGTGTGTGTTATTTATCTTCACTTAAACTGCCATGCAGCTGGTGAGAACAAAGAGAACTGAGCTTTCTGTCCGACACATTCCTCACCAGAACAGCTCCGATATTCCCACACTTCTGTACTCCCTTTTTCTCTCTCTCTCTCTCTGTCTCTCTCTCTCTTCTTCTCTCTCTCCCTCTTTTGCTTTCTTTCTTTAATGCATTCATTCATTTTTCTCTTTATTTCAAAGCAATTGCATGAACAGCAAAACAGTTATCAGATGGAATGTTTCACAAAATAGCAAAAATAAGAAAAATTAAACGAAGCTAAAATGCACCATAACATGCCACCCTTTGGAAATCTCCTGAGTTATATTACTGTTTAAGATCAGTCTTTTACATTCACAGTCATATAGTCATTCAGAAAATGGCAGTCGGAGTTCTAAGATAAAGTGCAAGAAAATCAAATGACTTTCTTGACTGCTGGTCGCATTCTCATGCAGTGACACAGTTGAAAAGTGTCTGCTGAATGTTTGAAATACTTCTTACCTGTGCACATGGCTTGCAGGAAACGGCTCGTCAAGAAGTCGTCTTTGTCTCTCCTCCGGCGCTCTCACTCGCTCTCCTTCTCTCACACTCTCTCCTATCCTCCTCCTCCTCTCTCTCTCTCTCTCTCTCTCTCTCTCTCTCTCTCTGTTGTTTGACTCCCTCTCTAACACTCTCCTTTTCATTTTCTCACTTGATTCCTTCCCCTTTTTCTCCCCCTGTCTTGCAATCACATGCTCTTCTCTTCTGAGTCTGTGCCGTTGGCTGTTGACTGTTGACAGTATCCTGTGGACATGCCGGCTTCTCTGGGTATGTGAGTGTATCTATGTGTGTAAGTGTGTGTCTGTGTGAGAGAGAGAAAGTGGATGAATGTATATGTAATTCAGCATGTGACTGTGCGTGTGTTTGCGTGTGTGTGCATGCGTGTGTGTGTGTGTGTGTGTGTGTGTGTGTGTGTGTGTGTGTCAGGGCTGAGGGAAAGCCTGCTCTGAGAGTGGTGCAAGTGAGTGTTGGCTGAACAGTCTGCTGTCGGAGTTTAACAATGCTGTATCTCCACCCCCTGCTGAACGCCAAAGCTTCCTGCCTACACGGCTCTGTTAGTCACCCCCACTCATGCGCGCTCACGCACACACACACACACACACACACACGCACACACACACACACACATGCTCACACATGCACGCACGCTCAAACAGCCTACCTTTTCTACCCGTTGTCAGCCGACATGCGCTGCTCACTCAATCTCTCTCTCTCTCTCTCTCTCTCTCTCTCTCTCTCTCTCTCTCTCTCTCTCTCTCTCTCTTTTCCTCCCTCTCTCTCTCTCTCTCTCCATCTGTGGTCTTTCACCCACACTCTTTGCCTCTCTCTCTTCCTTGCCCTCCTTATTGTATCCGCTTGTCTTCGATTGTTTGTTTATATAAGGTGTTGTAACAGTTCTTGTGTGGGGGAAACACACCGCCTCCTTTCCTCAGGTCTTTTCCTACACACACCACACAAGCATTAGAGACCATTAGGAAGTTTAGGTCCCCCGCTTTAAACAACTGCAGATGGGCTTCTTACATAATTTTCCATACACTTTGAAAGAAAGAAAATATACAAAAAAATACAGAGGAACAACTGACACCCCACAATGTTGGTTTCTGACCCCATGACAAGTTCCAAGAACATTTTAAGGTTTAGTGTTGAGAATATTCAACACAGTTCCTTTAGAAAGTGCATCTGTTCCTCTAGAACTTTAAACCTTTTTCAAGCTCAGGAAATCATGTCTGTGAATGTCTAATATTCTTTATCTAAAAGATATCATACTGATGTGTGGTAACAGATTATCTCCTGTTTGACCTGTAATAGTCCTGATGTTAGATATCTGCTCTGAAATGAGTTTGCTCTGAGCAATTGTCAATACTCAGTCTTGGGGAGAGCTGTGAGGGTGAGGGTGAAAAATATTCTATTGTGTTGGATATGGGTTTGAGTCAGGTCAGACTACAGGTATAAGGATGAGATTTTCACATTCTGGAATAGTTGAGTTACCATAGACAGTCCAATAGTTCATTAGAATATTGTTTTATCTCCATAATTGCAGGAACTGGGAATTATTAGGGAGGAATAAAATGTCAAATGACTATTGTCAAATAACTGTAGTTACATCAGTTATAATCGGGAGGATAGTAATGTATGTGCATTATTTCAAGTATAAATTGTAAATAGGCTAGTTCAGAGAAGATTTGGTGAGGATACTTTTGTGCTGTCACCTCGTCTTGTGCTTCATTGGTGACACTAAATTGTTAAATATTTTTTTCTTTCAGCTTCAACTTGCAGTGTTAATGCTTGTTTGAATGGGCTGTTTATAAACTTTTCTTTCAGCTTTGGGTTGGTGTTACTATATATTGTGTTAAGATATATCCGGTTTGATTTTTAAATTATTGCTATGCTTGGAAAATTGTTCAGAAGCTGGTTTTGGTATTTCAGGTATGGGTTGAAATGGGTTTACAAAGTTGGACAAGTGCAACACAGGCATTTGCCCTCTGGAAAATCTAATCAAAGCATTTGAAGGCCACTTCTACAACAAGCTGTTGTTAATCCAGTAATGATAAGAAAAAAGACAAATTTAGATATATCTTTCAATCCAAAAAAGCTTTTATTTTGCATTCCATCCTCCATCTTTTATTTCAGTTGCTGTATTAGTTTCCAGAGACTATTGCAAGGCAGCTACATGTATGAGTGCTAGATTTACACTGAAAGAGGTGATGAAGGCAGAGCAGTGTCTGCATCTCTTCCTGTACACCCCAAAGCAAAAAATAGGGCACGTATGTACCTCTGTTGATGTTGCAATCAAAAGTTCCAAACAGCTCTCGTTCGGGCTGTGAAACAAAAACATTGCACAAGCCTGCAGGTCAATGCTGTTCATAAACCATCGTTGTCTTTTCCATTCATTTTGAAAATATTATCCGATGTTTCCACAGACGCCAAAATATTATGGAAGGGAAGTGTATGGGTTTGCTGTGGGGTGTGTGTGTGGAGTGGGTGGGGGTGAGGGTGGTTGGGGTGCCGCACGTGAGAGGACAGAGGCAGTTGGAAGTCACCAGAAAATTCCGGAAATTTCCAGGAGAGTAACGAAGACATGTCTCATTGTCATGCCTGTCAGAAAATGCTGTGTGTGTGTGTGTGTGTGTGTGTTTCTGTTTTGCTTTATCTCTCTCTATGTTCTCTGCATGTAGATTTTGTCCATATTCCTTTATATGGACTGCGCTTGGCTGTGGAAAACATTGGATTGAATCACTTGTCAGTAGACACTGTTTTTTGATGTTAGACGCCATATTAAAGGCCAACCACGTGTTTAAAGTGGCTTTTCCCTGACTTTCTCAGCCATTACCCCCCTACCCCCTCCACCCCAACCCTACACACACACACACACACACACACACACACACACACACTCACCTTTCAGCTGTGCATTAAGTGTCTGTGGGTGTATGGTTGAAGACTAATTTGTGACTACTTCACTGGGCTGGTAATTGGACTGTTTTCAACGATGTGACGGAAAAGTGTGTTAATTTGCATGCAGGTAGTGTGGCATTGATAAAACCATGCGTGGGACGATGGTGGTAATGATGATGATGATGATGATGGTGATGATGATGCTAGTGGTGGGGGATATAGCTTCATGCTCCTTGACACTAAGCTTGAGGCAGGCATCAGCCTGTTGGCAGCACAGATAACCGACATAATGGATTTTTCTAGAGGAATGCAAATCCGGGGATAGACAGCTACTGCAACCAACTTCTTCTGTAAACTGCCTCTGCATGATTACACACAGAGGCACTAAATGGCCGAAAGTTTAGAAACTTCCAGGTTGTCTGTTATATATCTGTTATATATGTACCCAAACATTTACACAAATCGTTAAATAACCAAAGTGGGTTCAAAATAATGTCTTAATCCTTTTACTGCATGTACTGTAAGTTCTTAAATAAACAGCAGACTTTAAACCAAAAACATGTTCACTTCAATTCAAATATCTCAGTTCATGTACTGTTTGTGTACAGGTGTTTGGGGATAAGATGAAACTATAGAAAGAAGTAGACAGAACATGAGACTGAAACAGACATAAACACAAACAGCAATGTTAGGATGCGTAACATCAACCATTTCACTATAAATGGCTGTTATTGTCTTCTTCCAAAACAAATAGCAGAAATGTTCCAAGTAACTGTTTCCTATAAGGGTGGGATCAAATTATATCTTTAATAGATGATGAGCATGTGTGACCATGTGTGTGTGTGTCTGTGTGTGTCTATGTGTATGAAAGAGAGAAAAAAATGTGTTTAGTCTCTCTCACATGGCTCAGATCATTTTGCGTAATTTGGCAGTTGGGTGAATTCTCAGATATGATGCACAGACTTTTGTTTTTTTTACTCATCCTGACTTTTTCTGAGAAATCTAGAAATACTGCCTCAGTCAATTTGCCACTGCTTCCTCTTGCTGGAGACCTTACTGGTAAGCAGAAGGGCTGTTGTGTGTGTGTGTGTGTCTGTGGTAGTGGTGTGTGTGTGTGTGTGTGGTGGGGGGGTGGGGGGTGGCTGAGGGGAAAGGGTTGAAGTTGAAAAGGGAAATTGTGTGCTGGGGGGCTGAGTCTGTTTATTACTCATCAATAGGCTTCATTTCCAAACACATTCAGTGGGTCACTGAGAATGCAGATCCATGGCTAATGCTCATCACATATCCCACCACATCAGCACACACACACACACACACACACACACACACACACACACACACAACATATAACACACACAAAAACGTATAACACTCATAAACACAAATAAATACACATACAATACACATATAAACATACAGTATGTACTGTACTGTACAGAGCATATGCACAATGGATCAAGACGTTCCTTAAAGCGTGTAACGTTGTCTATATAAAAGGAGTTTCCATAACCCTGCCAGGGAAGAGACTCCAGGTGGTTTTGAGTGTGTGAGTGAGTGAGTGAGTGAGTGTATGTGTGTGTGGGTGAGAAGGGGCCGGTGCAAGTATGTTTTTGGGGTGGTTTTGAGTGTGTGAGTGAGTGAGTGAGTGAGTGAGTGTATGTGTGTATGGGTGAGAAGGGGCCGGTGAAAGTATGTTTTTCCACCCAACTGACACTGGTGCGCCATTTGGGGAAGGCAACCCAGGAAAGCAAACCATGAAACCTGAGTCAGGGAGCACTAACAGACTGGTGCTTTGTGGCTTTGCATCCAGTAGCCCCTTGTGCATTAGGACACTGACTTGCTGCTGTGACTCACCCGGTGAAGTGAACGTTGATGAGATGTTAAGATGCGTCTGACACAAGCTCATCAAGACGTATCTCACTGAGTGTAGCATGTGGCGAGCTGTGCCAAGTCACTGCAGGATCTGATTGATTAGCGTTGGGCTTCTATAGCTACAGATGTGTGCTGTGCAACGGGAGCAGGCGTGGAGCAGAAATACCCCACTGAGACACAGGGGAGGAGGAAGAGGATGGGAACAGCCTCCTCTCGCTCAAAAGACATGATTAACCTTTTTTGCTTGCAGAAAAAGAGAGAGGTTAAGACACACACACTCAGAGAGAGAGAGAGAGAGAGAGAGAGAGAGAGAGAGAAAGGGTAAATGTCGATTTCCAGAAAATCCACCCCTCTCTCCAAAAACAACCTAATAGATCTGACGTCTTCAGCAAGGCATGACTCTGTGGTAAATACTCAAAATCTAAATGTTAGTCAGTCCTGTTGCACCCAATAAGGAGCAATTCATAAACAAGTATCTGGGGACTTCAGCGTTTCCCTTGGTTAGAGTCTTTTGAAGTGGCCCAGGACTGCTTGCTGATAGTTTGGACCTGTTACACACACACACACACACACACACACATATGTTAGCGATCAGGGAGCAACCTGGGATTTCCCAGACGGTCCCCCCAAGTGTGTCTGCCCTGAATACATTATCATACTTTCACAGTAATTATACCTCCACCTCCAGCATCATCCCAGGAAGGTTTGGCAGTTTTGCACTGTAGCTTTTGTACAGAATTAGTAAAATGTTGAGAAATGTCAAACATTAAAAGAGAGTAAACCTTTTCTGTTTTATATCAATAAATGCATTTCTTAATTTTTTTTTTCATTCTTAAACATTTTTTTCACTTTCCTCAGTCATAAGTATTCATCCACTAAGTTTACTGTATCTTTGAACAAAAAGAATACCCCAGATAATTCCATTCTGAGCATAGCTCCGGATAAATTGATTCCATTTGAGTTAACTGGTGGCACACGTGTAGATTCATACAGAGACACACCTCATGTGATGTGTCTTAGTAAGGCACGTTTCTTAGTGTGAATAAACTCCAATGTCCTTTGCTCATTGAACAGTTTGAACTGTTGATAGTAAACATTGTATTTGGATAAACAGGGATAATCTATAAATAGAATAGTAGAAAGCTTGTGGAAGGATACCCAAAATGTCTGGCCCTTGAAATGCTTTCAGGCATTTCTACCAAATCCTAAGAAAATATATATACATTTTTGACTGATGAAAGTAAAAAAAAAATCTTTAAAATTTTGATATGTAAAAAATATTGTATATGTAAACATTTGTATGATTTCTATTGATTTAAAACAGTTTAATTTAAAGTCGATTTAATTTAACAGTAAAGTAAAAGTTTTTTTTCTGGCGTATGCAAGTATCTAGTTTTAACTGTAATTAATCTGTAACTACAATAGTTAGTAGACTAATTAAAAATAGAATTAGTTAAAATATATTAAATCGTTTTTTTTAGTTAAATATTATTTAGTTCTTAATGATACATATACTTATACATATCTGCATTTAAGTCTATACGTTTTGTGTATATTTTGTGTATATATGGTTTAAAAATAATAATATAATGAAAATGAGATTAATTAAGCAGAAATTCACGTCATTTTCAGTGCCATCAACAAAAAGGGTCACTGCATATATTCTGCCTCCAAATTTATGTTTGTTTGGAAGCACCATTTTTTTATTACTTTGTGTAAAGTTTAAGAAATGTGTCACTCAAGATTTTTTCACAATATCCAGCGTTACAAGGTCAATCTATTCAATCTATTTCTAAAACACCTTAAGAACTTGAAATCCGTCATTTATCTCAAAGCAGTTCCTTGCAATTACTAGACAAAACCTTTTCCCACATCTCATCTCAAACCATTCTTAAGACATCAAAACACCACCTACTTGTAGAGAATATAGTATGTTAGAGAATGGATGTAATGCATTCACAAATGAATCAAGGGGTCCTCCCTCGAGTCACACCTCTCAAAGTCACACGCACACACATCACCTAATCACACACCTAATCATACCAAGCCAGACAGAACTGGGAGGCCACAGCAATCTGACCAAAGAGATACTGGAGCAAAAATCAAGATGGAATAACTGTAAAGTTCTTTTCTCTAGGACGTCTGTTAACCTGTAGTTACTGTATTTGCCACTTTAACCCATAGCCCTAGCCAAATTTTAGGATTCACTCTCAAATGGTACATTTGTGTTTCAACCACCAAGCAAACTTGTTGGTATTACTTTAATGATAATTACAATGACAATGACAATGGAACATTCATGAACTATATTCTATAAACACAATGCCAGAAAGTCCCAGTTCACAGTCATACTTTCCACTGATGTTGGCAACCCCTGGTCTAGTTGATGTCAAGTTTGATGTCAATGACAAAAACTACCAAAAACAGAGCAAACAAACAAGAAGCAGACAATATAATGACAAGGACATTGGCCTGTTAGTGTATTCGTTTCAAATACTTGCATCTTAGCAGTGAGTGCATCACTGGTTTTCTAAAGAAGCCAGGAGCCACTGTTTCAAGTGGGTTTTAAGAGTGCTGTATGTTGGACTCTCTCTTATTGAGAGGGGCAAGCTATTTGATTTGAAAATTGACCTCCTATTATTGGCAGTAAAAGAGGTGCGTCTAAATGGTACAGTATGACAATCCTCTGTGTGTACCACAGCTTGTGTACCACCCCCACTTTAGTCTTTTGAAGAAAAAAACATGCACTGAAGCTATTTAGCATATTGTAAGAAGCAAGCATACCTGAAGTTTTTAGAATTCCCAGAACTGTAGAGTTTATGTCTCTCTAGGATATCAAAGTGATGAAATGAAAAAATCATACGTGTTTATTGTCTTCTTGAAGAGATATCCAATTGCTTTTAAGTGTATTCTGGTCAGTTGATAAAACAGTACACAATGTGTGAAAAGATCATAATATAAGAGAATAGTTTTGGTGTCAAGATGTGATCTCACTTGTTTAAATTCTGCAAACTCACAATAATCCTAATTGTCATGTAGAAGTAAATAGTTTCCAAGTAAACAGATCAAAGTAAACAAGTATTAGTTCAAAATAACAAATCGGAAAACTCTTAACTTTCACGGCTACCTGTTACCAGCTCTAAGCGGAACTTCTAAGATAATGCCTTTCAAGAGTTTCTATAAAAAACCTCAAGAGGACCTGATGTGGAGTCAGACAAGTATCCAGACTTGCGTCAGCGCTCCGACTGAAGGGCTTTTCTGAAGAGTCTCGGAATTGTCTGTCACTCATAAAGGAATGTGGCTGTCTGACCTTCAGACCCTTCTGATTGATGCAGACACTAGAACCCAGCGCAGATGAACAAGTCAACAGGACCAATTTGAGAGGTCAGGTGACATGCGGCACCTTGCGGCTCCTCTGCTTTATTCTAGTCCTTCGCTGACACTTAAATACAGTATGTCCTGTGTGTTCCGGTGAATTTGCCAGGCACCAATATATCGGCTCAATACATATATAAGGAAACATGTACACTGTAGGTTGGTCCTGATGATAAAAACATCCATATGATCCGTTACCAGCAATACTTGAACAGCCAGCAATGCTTGAACGTTAAGAAAACTACTTCTGCTACGTTACGATTAAATTTGGATTTTATAAATGGACACCCTGTGGGACACCCTGTAACAAACCCACCCAGTTAATCACAACCTCGTCAGAGATGACATCTTCCACATTATAAGGTCTACATCTATATATGAGAGAGTGTGAAGATCGATAAAGTGAAGGAGTTGGGTTGGGCCGAAGGTTGTGTTGTTTTAGTCCTAATTGAAAGTAAGAGGCAGTCTAAGTGCTGTTTAATGTTCGTGCCAACCTGACTTAGACCAGTGAGAGATGGAGAATAGCGCTGATGGAAAGCAGTAACAATATGATGATTGGATTGATTGGGCCTTTCCATTCGGGGGTCTTTGAATCAAAACACACACACACACACACACACAGAGTTATGGATTCTATGGTCATGAAACCCACATGCTCAGATTTGGCTGTTTCATTGGAGGAATGAAACTGGACCTGACAGGAGTTTGTTTGATTTTCCAACCAGGCTGTTTTCTCACTACTTGCGGCGTCTGGTGAACAGAAGTGGCGACTTGTTAGGTCATGTTCCTAACGACACCCAGTCTACCATTCTGCATTGGTCAGCTTCCAGAATGTACTCTGCAGGGGCAGAAACACCTTCAGTCAAACCAAAGAAAACGCACTGGTTCTCATCTCTTCAACCTGACCTCATTCCTAATCTGCTAAACTCCATTTACTGGCTTGCTGGCAGGTTCATTTACTTACTTAGGTACTTGCCTACATACTTACTTAACTTCTTACTCAATGACAAACCCGTCTCTTCTGTTTTGGATGTTGATTGTTTTTCAACTGTTTTGCTGGAGGCTTTGTGGGATATCCAAACACACCTTGACACCTTGTAAAACCTGCCTGGGAATTAAGACAGAGTGGGAACCAACCAAGAGATGGGGAGAGATGCATGAAAAAAAACTACAGGGAAGATAAATAAATATTCAGGCTAGGGAATAAAAACATAGCTCTGCTTGCCTAGTGATTTGATCCATGGGCTATAGCAGGTGTCCTCCCATTAGTCTGGGTGGGATTAGTCAGGTCTTGGGGATATTTCCCCACTCCTGCCCCAGGAGTCCAGATCTTTCCATCCAGAAGCCAAATGATCTTAATGGGGCTCTTAACATGCCCTCTCAGTTGTATCCTGTCAGGGCAAGACAAAGAAAGAGAGAAAGAAGAAAAGAAGGAAAAAAGGGGGAGTAAAACAAAACCAAACTCCTCCTCTCCCTCAGAACTCCCGATAGATGCCCAGTCAGGTAATTAAGATGGAGCACATGAGGAATGCATGTGGGAATCTGCCTGTAGCACATTTTACAATTGGGCGCATACCTGAAGGGTGAAATATGTGCGCTTGGGAAGCAGGCGGACGAGCAGGCGGGCGGGCTGGCAGCAGAGTTGAGCTTAGAGACGCGGCACAGTGGCTCCTGGGAGGGCTGAGCCCAGCCTGTCAGGACAAGTGGGAGCAGGAGCCTCTCTCTCATTCAGGCTAGCCTCCACCCAGAGAGAGAGAGAGAGAGAGAGAGAGAGAGACATTAGAGGCAGGAAAGACATGGTCCAGGTCAAAGTTATTAGAGATGTAGAGATCTATCTATCTATCTATCTATTTATCTATCTATCTATCTACTTACCTTTTTAGCTTCCCTTCTCTTGACCACCTACTACCTATCACTCTGTGGCAGATTCACTCTCCTGAGGCTGTAGGCTGTGTTCTTGTTTGAGGACAAGGCTTTTAGGACTATTGATTGTGGAGATAGGATGCTGTCTTTAAAATGGCAGTGCAGGCACACTTGTGATCTTTCAGGGACCTGAAACTTTTGCTCAAGCAGGCAGGAAACCAGTGCAGAACTGCAGGCTTTGGATTTCCCAACTGCATTCTCTAGCATCCAATCAGCAAACAGCGACTGAAGGCAGAGCCAGGAGTGGGGCTTGTACATAGGATGGGGAGGGGGTGGCCAAAACTATTTCAGGGGACCCACGCAATATGATCAAAAATGTGTAGCCTATGACACCATCGCTAAGCTTGTCTGAATGAAACAGCATGGGTGCAAAAATCACAAATATACACACATGCATGCAAACATGCACATACACAAACACACACAGAAGCCCTTTTCTTTCAAGTAGCGAGAAAACACTGAAGATACTTCTCAACCTATAATCTTTCCTTTTTTCCATTTTTTATATCTTTTATCTTTAAATTTGACTTTAAATGAATGGCTAAACCATTTACCTTTCTCTCTTTTAACTGGCTTGATAACATGTCACAATACATTTAAAGTGAACTTTAATCTAAATTGATCATATGCCTGAAGTAAGGAGACATATAAGCAAACAAGCTCCCTGTACATTTTACACAGCACAGAATCAACCTATTCTCATCTGTCTATTTTAAACCAGCTGTGCTCAAAATATCTTTAGCTTTGTATTTAACAAGATTGAAATGATTTGACATCTCTTAAAGTTTCTGTACTCAAGCTATTGTGTTGTTTTAGAAAGGAATCCAAAGTGATTAAATGGTTAAATGTATCACAGCCACTATTTGCTATCTAAAGACTCACCTTATGCATAATGTGTGTGATATGTGGTGTGTGGTGTGCATGTTTGATGAAGATTACAGGAGAGATCCGATGGAATAAAGGGGTGTTTTAGAAGCAGAATAAAGATATGCACAAATGTAACATCATTTTGAAGTTCATTTTTTTGCGTTTTTTGTTATGTACTTTTAATTGATATGACAGATGTTCATTTGTAACAGTGAGAGAGTAATTTAACTCCAGTGGATTTAAAGTTTAAACAGTCCCCACCGTAACAGCAAAATAATTGTATGCTGATTGGGAGTGCCTAGACTCTTTACATGAAGATCAGCCTCTGGTCCAGCAGGGAAGGGGCAGTCTCTCCTTCAGACACTGTGTTGTTTCCATAGAAGCACTGTAGGACTGGTTCGGTATTAGGTTTGTAATGTACACTACTTTGGACAAAATTGTCTGCTACGAAATACAAACAGGCACATACAGTAAACATAACCAAGCAGTCATTCTGCAGTGCTTATAGCATCTTGAACATTAGGGTTGTCGTGTGAACAATGGCCAAACCCTGTTCTTTCCTCTTTTTCCATTTCTTCTGTAGTTCTCGTCACCTCTCTGTACTGTGCTTGACTAGAGGGTGAGAATAGCATTACACCAGCTCCTGTGAGGCCCTGATCTGAAAGAAGCTTCTGGAATGTGTTGCCCGCCTGCTGCCCTGACTGTGGGCCCGTCTTGGGTGGGAAACTCTCTCCTTTATTTGTAATGTCTGAACACAGCCTCCTCCTCCCAACTCCCATCAACTTCCCCCGTTAGCCCCTCCTTGCCCTCCTCTCTAAAAGCTCAGTGACACACACACACACACACACACACACACACACCAGTTTATCCCCCTCCTTCTCCCATGAAAAAAAAAACGTTTTCTTCCAGAGCAGGCTGTACCCCTCATGCCTCACAACTCTCAGCTTCCACCACACACACACACACACACACACACACACGCACACACACACTCCTCCTCCACCTCCTCCTGTTCCTACTCTTCCCCGCTCCTACTCTTGTTTTCCCCTCTCTCCTCGTCTGTGCATGATTTATGTGGGATACCCTTTCTCCAGTCGGCTGCTGTGACTGTGGCGGATGTTGTTGTTGCTGGAGCTGGCGTTAGTGCTGGAGCTGGTGCTGGTGCTGGTGCTGGAGCTGGCGTTAGTGCTGGAGCCGGAGCTAGTGCTGGAGCTGGTGCTGAAGCTGGTGCAGTCCCACTCGCGGGCCGCCTCTGCCTGTGTGTCTCCCCCACAGGGGAGGCGCGTTGGTGGGCTGAATCACGGCTCCCTTCACTTCCTGTGCTCTGACTCATATGCCCTGTTTCCCTCAGCCTTCCATGCGCTCTCTCGCGCATTCACACACACACACACACACACACACACACACACACACAGATGTGGACTCCTTCCTCTCTTTTTCATACTATTGTTTACTCTCTCTTTCACTCTCTCTCTTTCTCTAGTCTGTATGTGCTTTCTCTTATCGTTTCTTCACTGTTCAACGATTGTCCTTTCTCATTTCTTGCTTCCATTTACACCTTCTGTTTCCCAAAACATTGTCATCGCCATCTCCATCTCCATCTCTCATTCACTCCTTCATTCACTCCCTCCCCTTTTCTCTCCTTTCTGTTCCCTCATTTGCTCTTTCACTTTCTCTGTCACTCTCTCTCTCTCTCCCCCTCTCTCTCTGTGCACATGCTCACTGATGTCCTTGCAGTGTGAAACAGGAGGGATTTCACCATGTGCTCTCGATCTAGCGACTGACACACACACACACATACACACACACACACACACACACACTCCCTCACTCTCTCTCTCCCCCTCTCTCTTCAAACCATCAGTAAAACATACCACAGAAAAGAATAAAAGAAAAGAAGTCTTTTGTTTTCGCTTGTGTCAGTGGCATTACATTTTGTCACCTTTCAATCACCACCTCAATGAAGCCCTCCTCCACCTCCTCCACCTCCTCCACCCGCTTGCTTCTCCACTCCTCTCAGCGTTCTGAAATCACCAGCCAAGAAAAGATGTCTGTACAGTGAGGGAATAATGCAACAGAGCTCTCTCCTTAGATACAGAAGTGGCATGAAACACAAAGCCTCAGAGAGAGAGAGAGAGAGAGAGAGAGATGAAGATGCTGAAGCTTCCTGCAGCAGCAATAGGCGATGACTCTCCCATGGTAAAGCTGGTGCCTCGCTCACAGAAACGTCTGTGGCCATGGTTACACACAGCAAAAGGCATAAAACTGCAACAGCTTATGTGAATCGATGTGTACATTCTTCAATGAAACATGGGGATCCTATTGCAGCCAGAGTCTGAACAGATTTCTTTCTCTCTCTCTCTCTCTCTCTCTCTCTCTCTTTACCTCCCTATACCCCCCTATATCACCCAGCCCCACAAGAAAGTCCACTCAGAACAGGAAGTGCCATAATGTGGAGGGAAAAAAGTGTTGGGGTGGGGGTGGGCGCTCTGTTTTACCCCCCCCCAGCTTGCCGTCCGTGGCACAGTGGAGTGGAAGTGGAGCGGTGCTCAGCCATTGATTGTGAACATGTGCTGTTGTTACTGTGGAGAGCCTGAACCAGGCATGACCTTCTCTTTGGATGTGTGTGTGTGTGTGTGTGAGGGAGGGGTGTGGGGTTGTTTAAGTGGGCTGGATGTGTGTATGTCCTTGTTGCGCTGTGAGTGGTGTGTGCGTGTGTGTGTGTGTGTGTGTGGTATGCGTGTGCGTGTGTGTGTGGGTTGCAGGGGTGTTAGGTTGGCTGCCAGTCGTGTGCAGGAGCAAAGTGAAGAGCGAGTGGGCGGAAAGGGTGAGTTTTAGTGGGCGGAATGCAGCAGACACCCTGTTGATTGTGCGTGTGTGTGTGTGTTTGAGTGTGTATGTTTGAGTTTAATTGTACACGGTTCAGCGTGTGTACACATGTGTGTGTGTTTAAGTGTGCAAAATATGGCTTTTGTTCACCCATGTGGGTGCATGTGCGTGCCTGTGTGTGTGTGTGTGTGTGTGTGTGTGTGTGTGTGTGTGTGTGTGT
>JAGFZM010005178.1:0-25954 GCA_017657215.1 Limnothrissa miodon | reverse complement strand
GTGTGTGTGTGTGTGTGTGTGTGTGTGTGTGTGTGTACACTGAACTCATCTGTCTACTTATTTAGAAGGTGCCCCTCCCCAGAACACAGAATGACTTATTCTTAACGTGACCTTTTGCTGCAGTGTGGTGAGTAATGTGCTGTGCGATGGGGAATGGAGTGAGACTTCGTATGCTTTCAAATTCAACTGTCCAGACTGTCTCCCAGCGCGCCACATGCCAGGAGGCAGCTCTGGTGAGGGTTACTGTACGTGCTTATCAAATGGCAACGGCAGCCGTATCCCTTTGGGTTGCAGCGACACAAGATCTAAACTCTCACCCCAAAATACGGCACAGACTGCATTCTTGCGGTGAGTGACTCAACAAGTAGCATGTTGAAACGGGGTAAAACCACTTTACACACAGAGAAAATGGCAGCCAAGTGACAGACAACCACCATATGACATGGAAATGGGAAATAAGCACATGAAAATGCCACTTGTCACCCACGGACAACATGAAGCAACATGACACACATACTGTACGTAGGTTGCCACCGATCGTTACCACCGATTCATCCGTCCTTCCATCCCTCCATTCATCTTTCTTTCTGTCCCTCTTTCCATCTCTCCTCCACTTACTGCTGTCTCTCCTGACTAAACACCGTATCTCCATCCAGTTTCAGAGCAGATGTTTTCTCTCGCTCATAAAAAAGTCCTAAAGGCTGTCCTACTTCAGCGCACACATAGGAGAGAGGACCCTAGAGATGGGGGAAAGAGGAGGATGAGAGAGGAGGGAAGAGGAGAGGACAGAGGACAGGAAAATGAATGCAGGAAAGAATGGAGGGATGAGGAGAACCCGAGGAGGTGTGCTACAAGAACACACACAGAGAGATGGGGCAGAGAGCTGAGGAGATGGGATGAGCACGGGGAGGAGAGAGGAGAAGACAAACAGAGCAGAACAAATAGAGAGGAGAGAAATGAGTGATGATAGAGAAGGAGAGGAGAGGAGAGAGAAGGAGGGAAGAGCAGTGAGAAGAGGAGCAGAGAGTAGCAGAGAGGAATGGTGCGGAGCGGAGAAGAGAAGAGAAGAGAAGAGAGCAGGGGAGAAGAGCAGCGCAGCGAAGTGGCGCTGGAGGAGCGTGACTCACCGCCTGCCTACCCACTCTACCCACCCACACAAGCCCAGCAGTGGGAGTCAGTGTTGGGCACTAAGCCCACAGCTCTAACCATCAGGATGCTCTGGTTCTCTTTCTCTCTCTCGCTTTCTCCCTTTTCTCTCCGTCTCTCTCTCTCTCTCTCTCGCTCTTGCGCTCTTGTTTTGTCTCCCACTCACTTGCTGCCTACCCACAAGCTGAGCCTACACCAGGGTGAGCGTTCCTTTAATGATGTCATGTGCCTCACATCTGAGAAGGGCTTTCGACACAGTGTGGGGGCCGACCACATGTGTGTGTTCCTGTGTGAGTTCCTGTGAGAGTAAATGTGTAGTATACGTGTGTGTGTGTGTGTGTGTGTGTGTGTTTGAGTGTTCGAAAGTACGGCACAGATGCATGACCCTAAATCCTTCAGTCTTACAGACACCATTTTAAACAACTTTAACTCTGGCTCATGCTAATGTCGGTTGGCGTTAGACAATGTTACTTCTCTGCCTCTGCCCCCACTCAAGAGCTCCTCCTCGTCTCACTTTCCACTTTCAACTAACACCTATAGGCCAACACACTATAGCCTACATGCCTAACACCCATAGGCAAACACACTGTACACCCATAACACCCAACACTCATAGGTAAGCACACTGCTCCCTGCTCTAACCTAGGGCAGGGCTACAGGTGGGAGTCATGGGGTGTGGCTAAATGTGACGTGAGCATACCTTCACCCTGTGTCAACCCCTATTGTATTGACAAATGTATACTGACACAATTACATTCACAATCCCCAATAAAGTATCTATCTATCTATCTACCACTTGTCTCTAAAAACTAGACGCATTATGAACAGCCCTCATATTGCCTATTTTGTATTGAATGTTGAATGAAAACAGTGGAGTGTGAGCCCCCTTCTTTCCTTGTCAAAATTTGGTACTTAATGATTTTGTCATAACGATCCCAGAGATTGGACAGTTAACAATGTAGTTGAATGGTTTCTTTGCCCGGGGTGGCTATTACTTGGCAATTTTTTGAGCCCAGAGAACAGGGAAATGAAAACGTTTAAAAGGCCTCCTGCTATTCACTTAAGTACAAATATGGTGATGTCATTAAGTCTTCTACTTGCAGGCAATAAAACAAATGAATGAGATGAGGCAGATGCACTTAAAAAGGCTCTTACGAAATTACAGTTGAGATTTTCAATAGGACCTTCAGATTCGCCATTTCAGATCCTGCTGAAGAATTGCAGAATGCTGTACAAACTCTGCAGGCCCTCCACTCTGGCCTTGGTGAAGCCAGTCGGCTCTCCCAGGCATAACAGTACTTATGCTGTCCCAAAGGTTCATCCGTTTAAATCAGACTGCTCATTTGTTCTATGTAACACTATAGTCAACATAATGACTCTTTCTTGCTCAACTAGTGTCCTTTAGGAGTTGTTTTTAAGGAGCCAATCGCAAGACACACATGTGCTTAACCTGGCTGATTGCTGATGGCAGAACATCCAGCAAGTGACCTCCCCATTTAGTGAGGTGTTTATCTACTGTGTTTTACCCCGGGGCCTTGTGTGGGGACGTTCCACCACTTGCTCTCGCACCCTACCGCAGACTCTTCACTGCGCTTCAGGCTCACAACAGCTACTATAGCCAGAAAGACGCTCATATGATCATTATTCACACTCAGATTGCTTATTGCTTTGGTCAATGGAAAATGAATTATTTTGGGCGATTTTACAGCTATAGTAGCTCTCGTTCTGAATGAATCGTTAGACTGTACGAGTAACAGAAAGACTCTTACCTTTAGAAGAGTCTCTGGGCCGGATGAAGTTTTCCTCAGGCAGAGACTCCCTCTCACTCAAGGCAGAACCCTGGAAACAGGACAGAGAAAAGAAAATAATGCAAATTACACAAAAGCACTCGAAAGCCTTTTTTAAATCACTCTTTTTATTGTTTCTGGACTTGGCCATGTGCTTCATGAAAGACATTAGAAGTTGAAGAAAAAGGCCATTTTGTTGTTGTAAGATTATGCTTGTGTTGAACTTGATCTAGCAAAGTGGTTTCCTGACTATTTTCACTTCAGACAAGAAAAATATTATGACCTAATAAATATATTCAAGTGTCCGGGCACAGACATTCATTAGCATGTTAAAAATGTAGCAGACACTCAATTTGTCCGATTGGATTTTAGAATGTGCCTCATGGCTAATATTCCAACATTACTGTTGTTTGGTAAAGGTGACACAAAAGCAGAAAACGATGCTATTAAAATCTAAAATGTTTATGTGTATGTGTAATACTTATGAAATGGACTGAAACATTTGTAAAGGCCCAAATGCAGTACATTTTAGGAACAGCTTGGGAAGTGTTAACGTGTATTTTTTTCTTTCTTTCTTTTAGTTTTGCATTTTTTTTTCGTTTTGAGGAATGGATGGACAGATTGCTCATTAAAATAATTCACATTTGTGTGTGGGCGGCCAGGAGCAGCCTGCTACTCTTTCTCACTGGCTCAAACTGTTGCCGAAGAAACTGAGTGGTGGCATCTCTTTATACTGTTCGGCAGGAGAAATTAGATCTTATTAAACAAAATATATTTAAACTAAGTTTCATAACAATTTTGTAATGGGGGTCAAAACAATTTTCTGTATTCATTTTTTTCATCATTACGCATTCATACATTTGGGATACATATCACTGTTGCATGGTGCATTTAGCGCACGCCATATATGGTCATGACACATAACAATGCAAGTTGGCTGAGTTTGTTGCATCAAATATGTTCATGAAATACTTAATGGACTATCAGCAACATGGGCTGGAAGGTACATTTCATGGCTGCTCCATCTGAAGCCTGACTGTGTTAACCATGCTTGTCTTTCCATTAAAAGTGCAAAACTTTGTGCTTTGTGTCTGTTCATGCACTGCCTATTTCAGGGGCTTTCACCTTTGTAAGATAATTGAATGCGAAAATGTAGCAATTATGCACCAAAGAAGGCCATTATAGTTCCTACAGTAGAACATCAGGTCCGGTGAGAGGTACTTAAGCTTGTCCATTTTGCATGCAAATAATCTGTATTCATTTCACTCAGCCAATTGTGGAGTCAGAAACATTGGCTCCATTATCAGCACTTAGACTGAGTGCAGGGAGCCTGCTGACACGGATTCTGACAGCAGCTTGAATACTTTGGCATAGCAGAGCAACAAGATATTTCGCATTAACTGAAAACGCATGCTACCAAATGTGACAAATTCATCAACTATCTGTTGAATTATAAGGACAAAAACATCTTTATAAATAACAATGTTTTGTAAGTGTGTTTTAGTTTACATCAGTGAAATTGTTTTAAATAATACTTTTTCCAGTATTGTTAATTGGGAAATGCCAGTAAACAAGGAAAAGACTTAACATTCCCTTTTTTTCAGCCAGCCATGCAGACGTGCAAAAATGGAACAGTAGTTTATTGTTGCCAAGAGCAACATATCACCTCTCAGCACTGAACTGGAATCAGATTCACTTTGAGTCTGTGATATACCATGCAACCCAGCTGTTACACAGTAATTCATGTGTAATAAACATGTTGTTACATGTCTTTTGCTCTATTAAACATACTTGGGTCTTAATACTCAAATCTTTCCGTGAGAAACTAACAGCAAACAGCTTGATGTGTATGTGCCTGGTGAGACCACTGCAGAAATGGGAAAGTGAGAACCTGTATGTCTCAAAAGTGCCCCCTGTTGGAAAATATTTGAGGTAAGAGCATTCATTTTTCTGTTACTATAATGCAGGTAATAACCTTAGTTTCCCTCAAACACTTCACACAAAATGTCAGAGTTCACAACATAGGCTAAAGAACTGCAGAAAATTACACGTTACACATGGGGCACAGCAGTAAACAGCAGTTTGTCACTCTTTGCCCCATCTGACAACCTGTTACTAAACTAACCACTGCAAGCGACCATGTAGACTAATGCATTTGCATATTATTAATATTATCATTGTTATTGTTATTATTATTATAATTGGTGGATACCTGTCCTGTTGACAACTAAACAGCACATACCGGGTAGTTATTCCTCTGTCACTTCACGTCCGTAAAGATGCAGTCAACTGTCATTTAAAGGCAAGAAACGAGAGGAAGGGGAAATGTAGTCGTTTTGCATGCCCACCACCCTCTACTCCTCTATTTTGCCAAAAACTCAACCTCTATTTTATTCCCCAACTCAATTCTTTCAGTCACGGGGTCTCCCCCGGGGCAGTAGCATTCCAAAACACACAAGAATTTCCTTCTCCTCGGCACACATACCACCCCTCCTCCCTAACTTAAAGAAGAGAGAGGAAGCGGGGAAAACACATCTACACAGTATCTCGGTTTTAACCATTATTCTGCCTCTGCCATTTCACTTAACAAGCTGCCGAGGTAATTATTATCGATTGAATCGTCGCACAGACGCGACTTCAGACAACTTTTCCTAATTATAAGACTTTTCTGAGTCGAACTATAAAATATGTTTGTCAGAGCATACAAACCACATACTCAGCGCCTTCACCATGCCCAACAGTGCTTCGCGCTGCAGCGTTGAAGATGGTGGATTGTTCACCAAAGCCCCGAAGAGCGATCTAGACTAAGCTATAGCATCGACAACCTTGATAAACTGAAATCAAACTGATCAAGGGGTATTCTATTGCATAAATTGCAACAAACTTCAGATACCCGAACTGATACTCAGCCGAACCAAATAGCAAAAGACTTTAATAATTCCGGACACGTCAATGCACATGACAGCGACCACGGGAAACAAAGTGAAGATATAATTTCAAAATAAACAATAGCACAGACCTACCTTTTGTCTGGCTCTGCAGAGCCACGTTCTTCCTCCCTTGCGCACCAGTGCCGTTGCCCATGCGATAAGTCGGGAGTAGCAGACACATTCCGCTGTGCGACACTCCATCGCTGTAGTCCAGGAAATCAGAAGCAGAAGAGCGGAAAAAATACCACCAAGAGGTGAAAAAGAGCTTCGATCAACACATTGCATTGCAGGCTATACTCAATCGCCCAAAATCCAAAACGCAAAAAGCTAATGATCTCATCATTCATTCATCTGCCTGTCATCTGCTCTCTCCCCTTATCGCTCCCCTCGAGGCTTTTCACGGTGTGCATACCAAATCGGTAAGGAAATACCACTCGTTTTAATGTGCTCCGCAAACGCGTATTGCCCATTCACACGAAGAGATCTCGGCCCCCGCTGACTACACACCAGAAATTCCCGTACTTTCGGGGCCGTCCCCGTAACAAACGCGGCTGGTGGTATATAGTTCAGATGTATAAAGCGTATGCATATTGCAGCGGGATTTCAGGAAAGTCCTCGGCCACCGAACGTTTTCCCCCGTCCTTTTCTTGTATATTCTTTTTTTTTTTTCAACGACACATCTTGATTAGATAATTATCTTCTCAGAAATCTCTGCAGATAGCTATTTAAAAAAAAAAACGTATCTTCTGAGAAACACAGGCAGGGAATTCATTACCTGTGTATCATCTCGCTGTTCATAGCCTGAAGATGAATTAATCTTGTTAATTAATAAATCATGTAACCAATATCTAACACCTTCCTAAATGTATCGTTACCTAAATTCTTCATCTTATTTGCCACGGAAACAATTTGTCAGTGTAACAGACGTTGCGGTAACCTGTTAACTTGTTGCAAATTTCATTACAAAGTAAATCTTACAAACTGTTTTTTCTTCTAATTACAGGTTTCTTTATTTACTATCTAATAAATATTGTTTTATTTTACTGTAGATTTCTGGTTAAACCTATTTAACTTTTGTAGTACTTGAAATATGACAGACAATCCCTGTCGCAGGAAACCAAGAATTTACAGTATCCAATTTCTAAAATCTGACTCACAAATTTGCAACAAGTAGCCTAAAACAGAAAAAATGACTGCTCAGAAACAAAAAAGGTCTTTCTAACTATATGCATACTCCAGACATTGTGTTTAGGCACTTGTAGAACATTAACAGATTAACATTAATTCAGAGCAGACAACTGTAATGGAAAATACATTTAACTCATCAGAATCACCTGCTATCACAGAATGACAATAGACTGCTATAGGGACAGTCTTAGCATGCAGCAACAGTGAAAATAGATAGTTGGGGGGGGGGGGGAATGGGAAACACACACACATCTCTTTTTCTACCTCCGTCTTTCTCTTTCTCTCTCCTAATCATTGTCTTTCTCTTTCTTTCTCTTTCTCTTTGTACAGAGCCCACACGACCCCAGCCTTAGTTTTTTTTTACTGTCAATACAAGGGGCTTCACCAAAGAAATATGACTGTCAGGAAATGATTGCAATGGGAGTTCACCTAACCGACCACACACCGTCTCCTCAGGCCACTCACTACCGGCAGCCCTTTCTCAACCGTGACCCAAGGCTTTGGCCCAGAGGCAGCAATGCACATGGGGTACGCTGAGGTAGAGGTGTGTGTGTGTGCGTGTGTGCATGTGTGTTGGGGGGTTGGTAAAGGGGCCAGGTAGGTGGTCATTTACATAAAATTTCCAAAGTGTTAATATGACAGAGCTGCTCTCTCTCTCTCTCTCTCTCTCTCTCTCTTGGTTTCCATTTGCCCTTTCTCTTTGTCATCATCTGCTGACTTATTTTAGCACCTTGTGTTTAAAAAAAAACCCAAAAGAATCGATGATGCACTTGGGGGAAATTGTCTGGTTTGATGTTGTGAGGTAGTGAGGTTTCTTGTGATTTCATATCTGATTACTCCTTCAGATATGACCCGATAGGCTGCACAAAGCTTGGCTGCACAAAGGTAGTCTGCACAAAGGTAGGCTACATGTCTTTTAAGGTATTTGGTAGTGGTGGTAATGTAAACAATCAGTGTTTGTTTCGCATTATGTGCGAATGTGAAATGAAACTATTAAATAGTTTCAATATATAAAAGGAGCTCTGAAGCACCATGGATGGTGGACTTTCTTTCAAATGTCCAGAATCCTATTTTTGGGAGCCATTTTTCTATTATGAGAATAAAATACATTAGAGTCTGTATTTTAGTCATTTAAAAAAGATATTTAATTAAATAGCGGCTTGCCTGTTATGGCTGTACAAGTTGAAATGACCTGTATTCTTGAAAGGACTTAAAATGGCCCCTGTGATTTGTGAGAGTGCCTTAAGATAAATATTACTGACTATTGCTGTCTTTAAATTCAATATTTAGTCTGCACTGGACTTAACACAACGCTGTTTAAAGTTTTTTGAAAATACAAATAGTGAATAACCAAATATAGCTTTACAGTATATGAATACATACCTCTCATAAACATTTTTTTTTTTCTTCGCTTCATGTATTTGAATCATGTGGTTAATTTTAGTATTCTATGGTCAACAGTGTGTGTTTGGCTAATATTGTAAATAGCAAAAGTATTTAATTATTTGTTTGTCTCTATTGTGAGGCGTTATTCAATTTGACCTTGAATAACCTTGTCACAAGTTGTCTACACTTCACAAAGTTTTATTAACAAGGAAACTCAACTGTGTTTGAGGATTTAGCGTTAAAATTCTTGAACTATGATCAGAATATATAACATGCTGACTGCTTTCAAATGCCAGACAGAATAGGCTTATTTCTTTGCATTGCCTGTGAAATGGTGGAAGAAGGTAAAACAATGCAAACAATTTAAATGTGCCTTTGAATATGAATAAAATTTAATCCTGAAAAAACAAGCCGTAAGTACGTTTACTGCATTTGCTACAGATTTGTGGAGTAAGTAAATAGGTAAATCACGCTTGGGTCTGTTCTGCTTATTTTGTTGCTGCATCGTTGCTTGTGAGTACATTGTGAATCAATCAGGGTTCATCCCCCACCACCATTACCAGAGCTTAAATGTATCTCCCTGCTATTGACTCAGTGGTCCGCCTCATCTTGGCATGGCAGCTTCAATAGGCTGAGACTTCAACCGGCTTGCACGGCACAGAATGTGTTTGAACACGGTCTAAAGGACATGTTGCATTTGTTTAGATAAACCTGAGCAGTAGTAATGAATAACTACTTTAGGTGTGTGTGTGTGTGCGTGTGTGTGTGTGTGTGTGTGTGTGTGTGTATTACAACTGATTTTTTTATTTTTAGTCAAAGAAGAAAACTTCCACATTTTAAAAAATACAAAATCATAAGCAATTAACAAAATGTGGACAACCCTAACCCCTTTATTTTTTCAGATTTAGGGACGTTGGAACGCACTATTGCCAATATATAAGCTCAGGACTTTTTAAAGACTCTGACATGACATGAAACTGACATCAAGCAGGAATAGATCGTAAAATGTTTTGAATGTAATTGGACTGCCACTTGTTCTGAAGTCTCTTACTTTTCTGGGCCTTTCCTTTTCAAGTTTTGCATATTTGTTTCAATTAGGAAATTGAAATTGTATCTACATAATGAAAAACATTAAACACCTCCCCACATACATATCTAATTAATAAATGCCTTCATTGATTATTTTGCTTGCTGCTGATGACGTCAGTAGCCCAAGCTGTGCCCCAATCTGTGAATTGAGGTTATTTTAGGTCAGCCAAGGTAACGCAAAACACATCGTTCAAGCTTTAATGAAGCCTTTCAAATGATCCCAGAGTTTTAACTGCAAAACTAAGGAAGTCTGTTCTTCCACAAACCACTAGATTAAGAGATGCTTAATCTCTTAATTATTTATATTTGAGGGAGAACAAGTGACAATTTGCAACATGAAGGCTTTTGAACCACTGAGTTAATTACATTGAATAGTTTGACAGGAAATATTTACCAAATGCAATAATTGCGGCGATCACCACCTCCAATGACAGAGAAAGCAAGCTGTTTAAAACACCAGTTTTCAATATCAACCGCTCTATTACATTACATGTTTCCCTTTCTTTTAATTCTGCCAGGTTGCTTTAATCAAAGGCACTTCTCACAAGAGGGTCCCCTTTGCAAACGACTAATTAAAGGACTATAGAATTCAAATTCCTAATAACAAGCGTTAAATGTAATAGTCATTTAGATATACAGGCATAAGTGTTAAATGTTTTAAGAGAGCTTTTTAAAGTATGTGATTGCCATCTTGTGGTAGGGAGGTCTCATTTGAACTCTCCCTGCTAAGCCTCAGGGTTAGACTGAGGCACCCTCCCTGACCCCAGCAGACCTCAGCTGGCCACAGGTAGTGTAGCGCCGCCTGATCTCTGCAGGTTCTGAGGCGTCACTGAGAATGCACGCGAGAATAGCTTGCAACCTCTACCTGCACAGATGCCCACGGAGAACAATTAGCGCGAAACCCGGACTTACAAAAAACAAACGAAGCGAAAATATTGATCAGGTTCAAGCCACGCTACAGGTGGGTGTCCGTGCCCCTCCGACTCACCCCCACCCACCCTGTCTCCCACTCCCCCCTCGTGTGCCAGTGTTTGGGAAAGCCCCTGAGCACTGGCTCCAGCTGAACCTGAAATACTAGCCTGCCCGTTGGATTTTCCCCCCGCACCAGGGGGACAGATTCCCAGGGATCTGTCGGAGCTAAGCCCTCTTAAATATCCCCCTGGCTTTTGTCTTCACCTCTCAGACCCCGAATTCTCAGCATTCATCGCGCCATTCAGTGCTGTTTTAGAGCGCACAGGAATGCCCATAGTTTTACAGGCGCCCCAGTGGGTGTGTGTGTGTGTGTGTGTGTGTGTGTGTGTGTGTGTGTAAGAGAGAGAGAGAGAGAGAGATAGAGAGTGAGTGAGAGAGTGTGTGTGTGAGAGAGAGTGTGTACAGTATATGTGTGCAAGCATGTGCACATGGTATTTAAAAGAGAAACGGTTATTTGTCTGAACTCACCATACATGCACTTATTCACCCACACATACTCAGAAACCCAGCCACCCACGCAAATACCTATAACCAAACACCCACACACTTGTGCACGTGCACAGACACACACACACACACGCACGCATGAATGCATGCACACACATGAACATACATACACACATCTCCAACACCCGCCCCCCCCACCACCAACGCACACACACACACACCTACAGATGGCACATTCACAGTCCTATGCACAATGATACACACATCCACCCCCACATGCACGCCCACATTATAAGTTTCCTATTCAGCGTGACCATTTGACTGATCTGCTGTTCTCAGCCCAGGGACTCAAGATAGGGCAAACAAAAACACTTGAGAATCACATTCCACAGATTTTTCAAGACATCGTTATGGAGTTTCAGTGGTTTCCTTTTCATGGGAAGGAAAAAGGTGTGTGTGTGTGTGTGTGTGTGTGTGTGTGAGTGTGCGTGTGTGTGTGTGTGTGTGTTATTTATCTTCACTTAAACTGCCATGCAGCTGGTGAGAACAAAGAGAACTGAGCTTTCTGTCCGACACATTCCTCACCAGAACAGCTCCGATATTCCCACACTTCTGTACTCCCTTTTTCTCTCTCTCTCTCTCTCTGTCTCTCTCTCTCTTCTTCTCTCTCTCCCTCTTTTGCTTTCTTTCTTTAATGCATTCATTCATTTTTCTCTTTATTTCAAAGCAATTGCATGAACAGCAAAACAGTTATCAGATGGAATGTTTCACAAAATAGCAAAAATAATAAGAAAAAAAAACGAAGCTAAAATGCACCATAACATGCCACCCTTTGGAAATCTCCTGAGTTATATTACTGTTTAAGATCAGTCTTTTACATTCACAGTCATATAGTCATTCAGAAAATGGCAGTCGGAGTTCTAAGATAAAGTGCAAGAAAATCAAATGACTTTCTTGACTGCTGGTCGCATTCTCATGCAGTGACACAGTTGAAAAGTGTCTGCTGAATGTTTGAAATACTTCTTACCTGTGCACATGGCTTGCAGGAAACGGCTCGTCAAGAAGTCGTCTTTGTCTCTCCTCCGGCGCTCTCACTCGCTCTCCTTCTCTCACACTCTCTCCTATCCTCCTCCTCCTCTCTCTCTCTCTCTCTCTCTCTCTCTCTCTCTCTCTGTTGTTTGACTCCCTCTCTAACACTCTCCTTTTCCTTTTCTCACTTGATTCCTTCCCCTTTTTCTCCCCCTGTCTTGCAATCACATGCTCTTCTCTTCTGAGTCTGTGCCGTTGGCTGTTGACTGTTGACAGTATCCTGTGGACATGCCGGCTTCTCTGGGTATGTGAGTGTATCTATGTGTGTAAGTGTGTGTCTGTGTGAGAGAGAGAAAGTGGATGAATGTATATGTAATTCAGCATGTGACTGTGCGTGTGTTTGCGTGTGTGTGCATGCGTGTGTGTGTGTGTGTGTGTGTGTGTGTGTGTGTGTGTGTCAGGGCTGAGGGAAAGCCTGCTCTGAGAGTGGTGCAAGTGAGTGTTGGCTGAACAGTCTGCTGTCGGAGTTTAACAATGCTGTATCTCCACCCCCTGCTGAACGCCAAAGCTTCCTGCCTACACGGCTCTGTTAGTCACCCCCACTCATGCGCGCTCACGCACACACACACACACACACACATGCTCACACATGCACGCACGCTCAAACAGCCTACCTTTTCTACCCGTTGTCAGCCGACATGCGCTGCTCACTCAATCTCTCTCTCTCTCTCTCTCTCTCTCACTCTTTTCCTCCCTCTCTCTCTCTCTCTCTCTCTCCATCTGTGGTCTTTCACCCACACTCTTTGCCTCTCTCTTCCTTGCCCTCCTTATTGTATCCGCTTGTCTTCGATTGTTTGTTTATATAAGGTGTTGTAACAGTTCTTGTGTGGGGGAAACACACCGCCTCCTTTCCTCAGGTCTTTTCCTACACACACCACACAAGCATTAGAGACCATTAGGAAGTTTAGGTCCCCCGCTTTAAACAACTGCAGATGGGCTTCTTACATAATTTTCCATACACTCTGAAAGAAAGAAAATATACAAAAAAATACAGAGGAACAACTGACACCCCACAATGTTGGTTTCTGACCCCATGACAAGTTCCAAGAACATTTTAAGGTTTAGTGTTGAGAATATTCAACACAGTTCCTTTAGAAAGTGCATCTGTTCCTCTAGAACTTTAAACCTTTTTCAAGCTCAGGAAATCATGTCTGTGAATGTCTAATATTCTTTATCTAAAAGATATCATACTGATGTGTGGTAACAGATTATCTCCTGTTTGACCTGTAATAGTCCTGATGTTAGATATCTGCTCTGAAATGAGTTTGCTCTGAGTGTCAATACTCAGTCTTGGGGAGAGCTGTGAGGGTGAGGGTGAAAAATATTCTATTGTGTTGGATATGGGTTTGAGTCAGGTCAGACTACAGGTATAAGGATGACATTTTCACATTCTGGAATAGTTGAGTTACCATAGACAGTCCAATAGTTCATTAGAATATTGTTTTATCTCCATAATTGCAGGAACTGGGAATTATTAGGGAGGAATAAAATGTCAAATGACTATTGTCAAATAACTGTAGTTACATCAGTTATAATCGGGAGGATAGTAATGTATGTGCATTATTTCAAGTATAAATTGTAAATAGGCTAGTTCAGAGAAGATTTGGAGAGGATACTTTTGTGCTGTCACCTCGTCTTGTGCTTCATTGGTGACACTAAATTGTTAAATATTTTTTCTTTCAGCTTCAACTTGCAGTGTTAATGCTTGTTTGAATGGGCTGTTTATAAACTTTTCTTTCAGCTTTGGGTTGGTGTTCCTATATATTGTGTTAATATATATCCAGTTTGATTTTTAAATTATTGCTATGCTTGGAAAATTGTTCAGAAGCTGTTTTTGGTATTTCAGGTATGGGTTGAAATGGGTTTACAAAGTTGGACAAGTGCAACACAGGCATTTGCCCTCTGGAAAATCTAATCAAAGCATTTGAAGGCCACTTCTACAACAAGCTGTTGTTAATCCAGTAATGATAAGAAAAAAGACAAATTTAGATATATCTTTCAATCCAAAAAAGCTTTTATTTTGCATTCCATCCTCCATCTTTTATTTCAGTTGCTGTATTAGTTTCCAGAGACTATTGCAAGGCAGCTACATGTATGAGTGCTAGATTTACACTGAAAGAGGTGATGAAGGCAGAGCAGTGTCTGCATCTCTTCCTGTACACCCCAAAGCAAAAAATAGGGCACGTATGTACCTCTGTTGATGTTGCAATCAAAAGTTCCAAACAGCTCTCGTTCGGGCTGTGAAACAAAAACATTGCACAAGCCTGCAGGTCAATGCTGTTCATAAACCATCGTTGTCTTTTCCATTCATTTTGAAAATATTATCCGATGTTTCCACAGACGCCAAAATATTATGGAAGGGAAGTGTATGGGTTTGCTGTGGGGTGTGTGTGTGGAGTGGGTGGGGGTGAGGGTGGTTGGGGTGCCGCACGTGAGAGGACAGAGGCAGTTGAAAGTCACCAGAAAATTCCGGAAATTTCCAGGAGAGTAACGAAGACATGTCTCATTGTCATGCCTGTCAGAAAATGCTGTGTGTGTGTGTGTGTGTGTGTTTCTGTTTTGCTTTATCTCTCTCTATGTTCTCTGCATGTAGATTTTGTCCATATTCCTTTATATGGACTGCGCTTGGCTGTGGAAAACATTGGATTGAATCACTTGTCAGTAGACACTGTTTTTTGATGTTAGACGCCATATTAAAGGCCAACCACGTGTTTAAAGTGGCTTTTCCCTGACTTTCTCAGCCATTACCCCCCTACCCCCTCCACCCCAACCCTACACACACACACACACACACACACACACACACACACACTCACCTTTCAGCTGTGCATTAAGTGTCTGTGGGTGTATGGTTGAAGACTAATTTGTGACTACTTCACTGGGCTGGTAATTGGACTGTTTTCAACGATGTGACGGAAAAGTGTGTTAATTTGCATGCAGGTAGTGTGGCATTGATAAAACCATGCGTGGGACGATGGTGGTAATGATGATGATGATGATGATGGTGATGATGATGCTAGTGGTGGGGGATATAGCTTCATGCTCCTTGACACTAAGCTTGAGGCAGGCATCAGCCTGTTGGCAGCACAGATAACCGACATAATGGATTTTTCTAGAGGAATGCAAATCCGGGGATAGACAGCTACTGCAACCGACTTCTTCTGTAAACTGCCTCTGCATGATTACACACAGAGGCACTAAATGGCCGAAAGTTTAGAAACTTCCAGGTTGTCTGTTATATATCTGTTATATATGTACCCAAACATTTACACAAATCGTTAAATAACCAAAGTGGGTTCAAAATAATGTCTTAATCCTTTTACTGCATGTACTGTAAGTTCTTAAATAAACAGCAGACTTTAAACCAAAAACATGTTCACTTCAATTCAAATATCTCAGTTCATGTACTGTTTGTGTACAGGTGTTTGGGGATAAGATGAAACTATAGAAAGAAGTAGACAGAACATGAGACTGAAACAGACATAAACACAAACAGCAATGTTAGGATGCGTAACATCAGCCATTTCACTATAAATGGCTGTTATTGTCTTCTTCCAAAACAAATAGCAGAAATGTTCCAAGTAACTGTTTCCTATAAGGGTGGGATCAAATTATATCTTTAATAGATGATGAGCATGTGTGACCATGTGTGTGTGTGTCTGTGTGTGTCTATGTGTATGAAAGAGAGAAAAAAATGTGTTTAGTCTCTCTCACATGGCTCAGATCATTTTGCGTAATTTGGCAGTTGGGTGAATTCTCAGATATGATGCACAGACTTTTGTTTTTTTACTCATCCTGACTTTTTCTGAGAAATCTAGAAATACTGCCTCAGTCAATTTGCCACTGCTTCCTCTTGCTGGAGACCTTACTGGTAAGCAGAAGGGCTGTTGTGTGTGTGTGTGTGTCTGTGGTAGTGGTGTGTGTGTGTGTGTGTGGTGGGGGGGTGGGGGGTGGCTGAGGGGAAAGGGTTGAAGTTGAAAAGGGAAATTGTGTGCTGGGGGGCTGAGTCTGTTTATTACTCATCAATAGGCTTCATTTCCAAACACATTCAGTGGGTCACTGAGAATGCAGATCCATGGCTAATGCTCATCACATATCCCACCACATCAGCACACACACACACACACACACACACACACACACACACACACACAACATATAACACACACAAAAACGTATAACACTCATAAACACAAATAAATACACATACAATACACATATAAACATACAGTATGTACTGTACTGTACAGAGCATATGCACAATGGATCAAGACGTTCCTTAAAGCGTGTAACGTTGTCTATATAAAAGGAGTTTCCATAACCCTGCCAGGGAAGAGACTCCAGGTGGTTTTGAGTGTGTGAGTGAGTGAGTGAGTGAGTGAGTGTATGTGTGTATGGGTGAGAAGGGGCCGGTGCAAGTATGTTTTTGGGGTGGTTTTGAGTGTGTGAGTGAGTGAGTGAGTGAGTGAGTGTATGTGTGTATGGGTGAGAAGGGGCCGGTGAAAGTATGTTTTTCCACCCAACTGACACTGGTGCGCCATTTGGGGAAGGCAACCCAGGAAAGCAAACCATGAAACCTGAGTCAGGGAGCACTAACAGACTGGTGCTTTGTGGCTTCGCATCCAGTAGCCCCTTGTGCATTAGGACACTGACTTGCTGCTGTGACTCACCCGGTGAAGTGAACATTGATGAGATGTTAAGATGCGTCTGACACAAGCTCATCAAGACGTATCTCACTGAGTGTAGCGTGTGGCGAGCTGTGCCAAGTCACTGCAGGATCTGATTGATTAGCGTTGGGCTTCTATAGCTACAGATGTGTGCTGTGCAACGGGAGCAGGCGTGGAGCAGAAATACCCCACTGAGACACAGGGGAGGAGGAAGAGGATGGGAACAGCCTCCTCTCGCTCAAAAGACATGATTAACCTTTTTTGCTTGCAGAAAAAGAGAGAGGTTAAGACACACACACTCAGAGAGAGAGAGAGAGAGAGAGAGAGAGAGGGTAAATGTCGATTTCCAGAAAATCCACCCCTCTCTCCAAAAACAACCTAATAGATCTGACGTCTTCAGCAAGGCATGACTCTGTGGTAAATACTCAAAATCTAAATGTTAGTCAGTCCTGTTGCACCCAATAAGGAGCAATTCATAAACAAGTATCTGGGGACTTCAGCGTTTCCCTTGGTTAGAGTCTTTTGAAGTGGCCCAGGACTGCTTGCTGATAGTTTGGACCTGTTACACACACACACACACACACACACACATATGTTAGCGATCAGGGAGCAACCTGGGATTTCCCAGACGGTCCCCCCAAGTGTGTCTGCCCTGAATACATTATCATACTTTCACAGTAATTATACCTCCACCTCCAGCATCATCCCAGGAAGGTTTGGCAGTTTTGCACTGTAGCTTTTGTACAGAATTAGTAAAATGTTGAGAAATGTCAAACATTAAAAGAGAGTAAACCTTTTCTGTTTTATATCAATAAATGCATTTCTTAATTTTTTTTTTCATTCTTAAACATTTTTTTCACTTTCCTCAGTCATAAGTATTCATCCACTAAGTTTACTGTATCTTTGAACAAAAAGAATACCCCAGATAATTCCATTCTGAGCATAGCTCCGGATAAATTGATTCCATTTGAGTTAACTGGTGGCACACGTGTAGATTCATACAGAGACACACCTCATGTGATGTGTCTTAGTAAGGCACGTTTCTTAGTGTGAATAAACTCCAATGTCCTTTGCTCATTGAACAGTTTGAACTGTTGATAGTAAACATTGTATTTGGATAAACAGGGATAATCTATAAATAGAATAGTGGAAAGCTTGTGGAAGGATACCCAAAATGTCTGGCCCTTGAAATGCTTTCAGGCATTTCTACCAAATCCTAAGAAAATATATATACATTTTTGACTGATGAAAGTAAAAAAAAAATCTTTAAAATTTTGATATGTAAAAAATATTGTATATGTAAACATTTGTATGATTTCTATTGATTTAAAACAGTTTAATTTAAAGTCGATTTAATTTAACAGTAAAGTAAAAGTTTTTTTTCTGGCGTATGCAAGTATCTAGTTTTAACTGTAATTAATCTGTAACTACAATAGTTAGTAGACTAATTAAAAATAGAATTAGTTAAAATATATTAAATCGTTTTTTTTAGTTAAATATTATTTAGTTCTTAATGATACATATACTTATACATATCTGCATTTAAGTCTATACGTTTTGTGTATATTTTGTGTATATATGGTTTAAAAATAATAATATAATGAAAATGAGATTAATTAAGCAGAAATTCACGTCATTTTCAGTGCCATCAACAAAAAGGGTCACTGCATATATTCTGCCTCCAAATTTATGTTTGTTTGGAAGCACCATTTTTTTATTACTTTGTGTAAAGTTTAAGAAATGTGTCACTCAAGATTTTTTCACAATATCCAGCGTTACAAGGTCAATCTATTCAATCTATTTCTAAAACACCTTAAGAACTTGAAATCCGTCATTTATCTCAAAGCAGTTCCTTGCAATTACTAGACAAAACCTTTTCCCACATCTCATCTCAAACCATTCTTAAGACATCAAAACACCACCTACTTGTAGAGAATATAGTATGTTAGAGAATGGATGTAATGCATTCACAAATGAATCAAGGGGTCCTCCCTCGAGTCACACCTCTCAAAGTCACACGCACACACATCACCTAATCACACACCTAATCATACCAAGCCAGACAGAACTGGGAGGCCACAGCAATCTGACCAAAGAGATACTGGAGCAAAAATCAAGATGGAATAACTGTAAAGTTCTTTTCTCTAGGACGTCTGTTAACCTGTAGTTACTGTATTTGCCACTTTAACCCATAGCCCTAGCCAAATTTTAGGATTCACTCTCAAATGGTACATTTGTGTTTCAACCACCAAGCAAACTTGTTGGTATTACTTTAATGATAATTACAATGACAATGACAATGGAACATTCATGAACTATATTCTATAAACACAATGCCAGAAAGTCCCAGTTCACAGTCATACTTTCCACTGATGTTGGCAACCCCTGGTCTAGTTGATGTCAAGTTTGATGTCAATGACAAAAACTACCAAAAACAGAGCAAACAAACAAGAAGCAGACAATATAATGACAAGGACATTGGCCTGTTAGTGTATTCGTTTCAAATACTTGCATCTTAGCAGTGAGTGCATCACTGGTTTTCTAAAGAAGCCAGGAGCCACTGTTTCAAGTGGGTTTTAAGAGTGCTGTATGTTGGACTCTCTCTTATTGAGAGGGGCAAGCTATTTGATTTGAAAATTGACCTCCTATTATTGGCAGTAAAAGAGGTGCGTCTAAATGGTACAGTATGACAATCCTCTGTGTGTACCACAGCTTGTGTACCACCCCCACTTTAGTCTTTTGAAGAAAAAAACATGCACTGAAGCTATTTAGCATATTGTAAGAAGCAAGCATACCTGAAGTTTTTAGAATTCCCAGAACTGTAGAGTTTATGTCTCTCTAGGATATCAAAGTGATGAAATGAAAAAATCATACGTGTTTATTGTCTTCTTGAAGAGATATCCAATTGCTTTTAAGTGTATTCTGGTCAGTTGATAAAACAGTACACAATGTGTGAAAAGATCATAATATAAGAGAATAGTTTTGGTGTCAAGATGTGATCTCACTTGTTTAAATTCTGCAAACTCACAATAATCCTAATTGTCATGTAGAAGTAAATAGTTTCCAAGTAAACAGATCAAAGTAAACAAGTATTAGTTCAAAATAACAAATCGGAAAACTCTTAACTTTCACGGCTACCTGTTACCAGCTCTAAGCGGAACTTCTAAGATAATGCCTTTCAAGAGTTTCTATAAAAAACCTCAAGAGGACCTGATGTGGAGTCAGACAAGTATCCAGACTTGCGTCAGCGCTCCGACTGAAGGGCTTTTCTGAAGAGTCTCGGAATTGTCTGTCACTCATAAAGGAATGTGGCTGTCTGACCTTCAGACCCTTCTGATTGATGCAGACACTAGAACCCAGCGCAGATGAACAAGTCAACAGGACCAATTTGAAAGGTCAGGTGACATGCATCACCTTGCGGCTCCTCTGCTTTATTCTAGTCCTTCGCTGACCCTTAAATACAGTATGTCCTGTGTGTTCCGGTGAATTTGCCAGACACCAATATATCGGCTCAATACATATATAAGGAAACATGTACACTGTAGGTTGGTCCTGATGATAAAAACATCCATATGATCCGTTACCAGCAATACTTGAACAGCCAGCAATGCTTGAACGTTAAGTTTAGTTTCTAAACTACTTCTGCTACGTTACGATTAAATTTGGATTTTATAAATGGACACCCTGTGGGACACCCTGTAACAAACCCACCCAGTTAATCACAACCTCGTCAGAGATGACATCTTCCACATTATAAGGTCTACATCTATATATGAGAGAGTGTGAAGATCGATAAAGTGAAGGAGTTGGGTTGGGCCGAAGGTTGTGTTGTTTTAGTTCTAATTGAAAGTAAGAGGCAGTCTAAGTGCTGTTTAATGTTCGTGCCAACCTGACTTAGACCAGTGAGAGATGGAGAATAGCGCTGATGGAAAGCAGTAACAATATGATGACTGGATTGATTGGGCCTTTCCATTCAGGGGTCTTTCAATCAAAACACACACACACACACACACAGAGTTATGGATTCTATGGTCATGAAACCCACATGCTCAGATTTGGCTGTTTCATTGGAGGAATGAAACTGGACCTGACAGGAGTTTGTTTGATTTTCCAACCAGGCTGTTTTCTCACTACTTGCGGCGTCTGGTGAACAGAAGTGGCGACTTGTTAGGTCATGTTCCTAACGACACCCAGTCTACCATTCTGCATTGGTCAGCTTCCAGAATGTACTCTGCAGGGGCAGAAACACCTTCAGTCAAACCAAAGAAAACGCACTGGTTCTCATCTCTTCAACCTGACCTCATTCCTAATCTGCTAAACTCCATTTACTGGCTTGTTGGAAGGTTCATTTACTTACTTAGGTACTTGCCTACATACTTACTTAACTTCTTACTCAATGACAAACCCATCTCTTCTGTTTTGGATGTTGATTGTTTTTCAACTGTTTTGCTGGAGGCTTTGTGGGATATCCAAACACACCTTGACACCTTGTAAAACCTGCCTGGGAATTAAGACAGAGTGGGAACCAACCAAGAGATGGGGAGAGATGCATGAAAAAAAACTACAGGGAAGATAAATAAATATTCAGGCTAGGGAATAAAAACATAGCTCTGCTTGCCTAGTGATTTGATCCATGGGCTATAGCAGGTGTCCTCCCATTGGTCTGGGTGGGATTAGTCAGGTCTTGGGGATATTTCCCCACTCCTGCCCCAGGAGTCCAGATCTTTCCATCCAGAAGCCAAATGATCTTAATGGGGCTCTTAACATGCCCTCTCAGTTGTATCCTGTCAGGGCAAGACAAAGAAAGAGAGAAAGAAGAAAAGAAGGAAAAAAGGGGGAGTAAAACAAAACCAAACTCCTCCTCTCCCTCAGAACTCCCGATAGATGCCCAGTCAGGTAATTAAGATGGAGCACATGAGGAATGCATGTGGGAATCTGCCTGTAGCACATTTTACAATTGGGCGCATACCTGAAGGGTGAAATATGTGCGCTTGGGAAGCAGGCGGACGAGCAGGCGGGCGGGCTGGCAGCAGAGTTGAGCTTAGAGACGCGGCACAGTGGCTCCTGGGAGGGCTGAGCCCAGCCTGTCAGGACAAGTGGGAGCAGGAGCCTCTCTCTCATTCAGGCTAGCCTCCACCCAGAGAGAGAGACAGAGAGAGAGACATTAGAGGCAGGAAAGACATGGTCCAGGTCAAAGTTATTAGAGATGTAGAGATCTATCTATCTATCTATCTATTTATCTATCTATCTATCTACTTACCTTTTTAGCTTCCCTTCTCTTGACCACCTACTACCTATCACTCTGTGGCAGATTCACTCTCCTGAGGCTGTAGGCTGTGTTCTTGTTTGAGGACAAGGCTTTTAGGACTATTGATTGTGGAGATAGGATGCTGTCTTTCAAATGGCAGTGCAGGCACACTTGTGATCTTTCAGGGACCTGAAACTTTTGCTCAAGCAGGCAGGAAACCAGTGCAGAACTGCAGGCTTTGGATTTCCCAACTGCATTCTCTAGCATCCAATCAGCAAACAGCGACTGAAGGCAGAGCCAGGAGTGGGGCTTGTACATAGGATGGGGAGGGGGTGGCCAAAACTATTTCAGGGGACCCACGCAATATGATCAAAAATGTGTAGCCTATGACACCATCGCTAAGCTTGTCTGAATGAAACAGCATGGGTGCAAAAATCACAAATATACACGCATGCATGCAAACATGCACATACACAAACACACACAGAAGCCCTTTTCTTTCAAGTAGCGAGAAAACACTGAAGATACTTCTCAACCTATAATCTTTCCTTTTTTCCATTTTTTATATCTTTTATCTTTAAATTTGACTTTAAATGAATGGCTAAACCATTTACCTTTCTCTCTTTTAACTGGCTTGATAACATGTCACAATACATTTAAAGTGAACTTTAATCTAAATTGATCATATGCCTGAAGTAAGGAGACATGTAAGCAAACAAGCTCTCTGTACATTTTACACAGCACAGAATCAACCTATTCTCATCTGTCTATTTTAAACCAGCTGTGCTCAAAATATCTTTAGCTTTGTATTTAACAAGATTGAAATGATTTGACATCTCTTAAAGTTTCTGTACTCAAGCTATTGTGTTGTTTTAGAAAGGAATCCAAAGTGATTAAATGGTTAAATGTATCACAGCCACTATTTGCTATCTAAAGACTCACCTTATGCATAATGTGTGTGATATGTGGTGTGTGGTGTGCATGTTTGATGAAGATTACAGGAGAGATCCGATGGAATAAAGGGGTGTTTTAGAAGCAGAATAAAGATATGCACAAATGTAACATCATTTTGAAGTTCATTTTTTTGCGTTTTTTGTTATGTACTTTTAATTGATATGACAGATGTTCATTTGTAACAGTGAGAGAGTAATTTAACTCCAGTGGATTTAAAGTTTAAACAGTCCCCACCGTAACAGCAAAATAATTGTATGCTGATTGGGAGTGCCTAGACTCTTTACATGAAGATCAGCCTCTGGTCCAGCAGGGAAGGGGCAGTCTCTCCTTCAGACACTGTGTTGTTTCCATAGAAGCACTGTAGGACTGGTTTGGTATTAGGTTTGTAATGTACACTACTTTGGACAAAATTGTCTGCTACGAAATACAAACAGGCACATACAGTAAACATAACCAAGCAGTCATTCTGCTGTGCTGATAGCATCTTTAACATTAGGGTTGTCGTGTGAACAATGGCCAAACCCTGTTCTTTCCTCTTTTTCCATTTCTTCTGTAGTTCTCGTCACCTCTCTCTGTACTGTGCTTGACTAGAGGGTGAGGATAGCATTACACCAGCTCCTGTGAGGCCCTGATCTGAAAGAAGCTTCTGGAATGTGTTGCCCGCCTGCTGCCCTGACTGTGGGCCCGTCTTGGGTGGGAAACTCTCTCCTTTATTTGTAATGTCTGAACACAGCCTCCTCCTCCCAACTCCCATCAACTTCCCCCGTCAGCCCCTCCTTGCCCTCCTCTCTAAAAGCTCAGTGACACACACACACACACACACACACACACACACCAGTTTATCCCCCTCCTTCTCCCATGAAAAAAAAACGTTTTCTTCCAGAGCAGGCTGTACCCCTCATGCCTCACAACTCTCAGCTTCCACCACACACACACACACGCACACACACACTCGTCCTCCACCTCCTCCTGTTCCTACTCTTCCCCGCTCCTACTCTTGTTTTCCCCTCTCTCCTCGTCTGTGCATGATTTATGTGGGATACCCTTTCTCCAGTCGGCTGCTGTGACTGTGGCGGATGTTGTTGTTGCTGGAGCTGGCGTTAGTGCTGGAGCTGGTGCTGGTGCTGGTGCTGGAGCTGGCGTTAGTGCTGGAGCCGGAGCTAGTGCTGGAGCTGGTGCTGAAGCTGGTGCAGTCCCACTCGCGGGCCGCCTCTGCCTGTGTGTCTCCCCCACAGGGGAGGCGCGTTGGTGGGCTGAATCACGGCTCCCTTCACTTCCTGTGCTCTGACTCATATGCCCTGTTTCCCTCAGCCTTCCATGCGCTCTCTCGCGCATTCACACACACATACACACACACACACACACACACACACACACACACACACACACACACACACACACACACACAGATGTGGACTCCTTCCTCTCTTTTTCATACTATTGTTTACTCTCTCTTTCACTCTCTCTCTTTCTCTAGTCTGTATGTGCTTTCTCTTATCGTTTCTTCACTGTTCAACGATTGTCCTTTCTCATTTCTTGCTTCCATTTACACCTTCTGTTTCCCAAAACATTGTCATCGCCATCTCCATCTCCATCTCTCATTCACTCCTTCATTCACTCCCTCCCCTTTTCTCTCCTTTCTGTTCCCTCATTTGCTCTTTCACTTTCTCTGTCACTCTCTCTCTCTCTCCCCCTCTCTCTCTGTGCACATGCTCACTGATGTCCTTGCAGTGTGAAACAGGAGGGATTTCACCATGTGCTCTCGATCTAGCGACTGACACACACACACACATACACACACACACACACACACACACTCCCTCACTCTCTCTCTCCCCCTCTCTCTTCAAACCATCAGTAAAACATACCACAGAAAAGAATAAAAGAAAAGAAGTCTTTTGTTTTCGCTTGTGTCAGTGGCATTACATTTTGTCACCTTTCAATCACCACCTCAATGAAGCCCTCCTCCACCTCCTCCACCTCCTCCATCTCCTCCACCCGCTTGCTTCTCCACTCCTCTCAGCGTTCTGAAATCACCAGCCAAGAAAAGATGTCTGTACAGTGAGGGAATAATGCAACAGAGCTCTCTCCTTAGATACAGAAGTGGCATGAAACACAAAGCCTCAGAGAGAGAGAGAGAGAGAGAGAGAGATGAAGATGCTGAAGCTTCCTGCAGCAGCAATAGGCGATGACTCTCCCATGGTAAAGCTGGTGCCTCGCTCACAGAAACGTCTGTGGCCATGGTTACACACAGCAAAAGGCATAAAACTGCAACAGCTTATGTGAATCGATGTGTACATTCTTCAATGAAACATGGGGATCCTATTGCAGCCAGAGTCTGAACAGATTTCTTTCTCTCTCTCTCTCTCTCTCTCTCTCTCTCTCTTTACCTCCCTATACCCCCCTATATCACCCAGCCCCACAAGAAAGTCCACTCAGAACAGGAAGTGCCATAATGTGGAGGGAAAAAAGTGTTGGGGTGGGGGTGGGCGCTCTGTTTTAACCCCCCCAGCTTGCCGTCCGTGGCACAGTGGAGTGGAAGTGGAGCGGTGCTCAGCCATTGATTGTGAACATGTGCTGTTGTTACTGTGGAGAGCCTGAACCAGGCATGACCTTCTCTTTGGATGTGTGTGTGTGTGTGTGTGAGGGAGGGGTGTGGGGTTGTTTAAGTGGGCTGGATGTGTGTATGTCCTTGTTGCGCTGTGAGTGGTGTGTGCGTGTGTGTGTGTGTGTGTGTGTGTGGTATGCGTGTGTGTGTGGGTTGCAGGGGTGTTAGGTTGGCTGCCAGTCGTGTGCAGGAGCAAAGTGAAGAACGAGTGGGCGGAAAGGGTGAGTTTTAGTGGGCGGAATGCAGCAGACACCCTGTTGATTGTGCGTGTGTGTGTGTGTTTGAGTGTGTATGTTTGAGTTTAATTGTACACGGTTCAGCGTGTGTACACATGTGTGTGTGTTTAAGTGTGCAAAATATGGCTTTTGTTCACCCATGTGGGTGCATGTGCGTGCCTGTGTGTGTGTGTGTGTGTGTGTGTGTGTGTGTGTGTGTGTGTGTGT
>JAGFZM010005177.1:5000-10489 GCA_017657215.1 Limnothrissa miodon | reverse complement strand
ACACACACACACACACACACACACACACACACACACACACACACACATGACACATCGCCCACCCAGCTCCCCAGTGCTTCTTCCTGTCAGGGGCACAGTCAGCTGCACCTGCTTTGTGTGCAGACACACAGCCTGCAGCCGATGACTTCTTTCCTGCGCCCTGACTGCCTGGCACAGAAGGCTGAGGCCACGCGCACCACGCATCCTGTGGCCAGATGTCCTCTCTGCTAATTAGACCATCAGCCTGTATGGCCTCACACACACACACTGCATGGAAGCAATCAGCATCTTTGTTATAAAGTGAATGGTATATCCTGCATTGTTGTGTGAGCCTTTGATCCATGCGGTCCTCATGAGAATGAGTGTACTGTACACTGTATATCTCCCCTCATTGCCTCTGGCTATATGGGTACATTTGAAACAGCAACAACACAGTCCATAAATGTTCTCCGTTGTGCAGAGGGCAATGAACTTGTTGTTATTGGACACACTGAGCGTTGCGGTGAGCTGGAGGAGGAAATATGGCTTTGGAAACCACCAGCTCTCCTCAGCCACTGACTGCAGCCCAGCAGAAAACACTTATGGAGTCAACAGTCATATAACTCAGCTTGATACCAAAGTCAGACTGGGAATAGCTGTTCGGTTAGCTCTGGCCCCTTTGACTTCTCTAATAAACGTTTTGGTCAGAAAGAGCAATTTAACTTAAATGCTTAAAGCATATAATATATATACAGCTGTATATACCTACAGAGCTAGATGGAGTGTGATTTAATAAAAGCACAGTGAGGAGTGAGTGTGTGGATGGATGGATGAGGTCAGAGCGAAATGGGGTCACTGCTTCTGCTGAACGTCCATTTCACAATATTTCTCCTCTGTCTGCCTGTGGATGACAGCCTCTCTGTGCAACTGCAACAACAAAAACAACAACAATAACAACACAACAACAACAACAGAGGCAGTAGCAGCAAGACCACCAGAAAGGTGTCAGACTGGCAGCCACTGTTTTTACTGTCTTTATCCATTCATGGGATTTATGCGCTAACAGATGGGTCAAACAAAGGCATTAGGGCAGGTTTATTTAAGGTTACCCTGTTTCTTCTCAAGGTTCTTGCTTTACAGGTAGCACTGATTGCCAGCTTGGAACTGACTAAAAGTGGTTCTTTGAATAATTCACTTATTCAGTTGTTTGTTGAATTATTTAACGTCTTGTACAGAAAGGAGATGTTGCCTTTCTCAGGTCAGCAACTCACAAGATCTTATTGTTCTTGATTTTTATAATGTCATTATCTCTTTTGTTTTGAAAGTTTTGGTGTCCCCAGTCACAGCCTTTGAAATGGTATTACTTGTACCCCGGCGCACAGAGGAAACCGGATGCCAGAAAACGTGTTTGCTTCCACTTATAGTGCAATAATACAATTCCAACCGTTTCCATGACAATCCCCCATCTGGCACTGTTTGCCACCAGTGCTTCTGAAACCTCTATGAAGAACACAGACTCTGCTTCAACACAGAGAGGCTTACTTGCCCCCCACCTCTCCCCACCCCCACTACCCCCCCTCCCTGCAGTGAATATCAATTTGTTTCAGGTGACCAATCCATTTAGTTTCCAACAGCTCATTAGGTTACCTTGGCTGCAGCATAAACTAATGAAGGCTTCAAGCTCGCTATGCTCGGGACCTGGAAGCCGACAGCCAGTGGAGGGGAAGAGAGAGTGGAGGGGGTGGGTGGGAGTTTAGTTGAGCAGAGGTGGCGGGCGTCCCATGGCTGGCCTGGCCTTGCCTGCTGTGTGTTTCCCCTATCCCAGCCTTTACACTGAAGAAGCGATGGGACCGTCTTACAGTACCAACCCCCCCAGTCTCTCAGCTCAACTCTTCTCCGCTTCTGCCTCCACTCCATTTGCCTCAATTCGCTGCCTTGTCCACGACTGCTCCTGGGGGAGTTAATGGGAGGGCAAGCTCCTGCATGAAGGGGGAGAGGGTGGGAGGCTCTTCTCGACCGCTGGCCTGAATAAAACATGAGACATGCCTATGTGCGCTCCTCAGCAGTGATATAATGTCTCGTGCTGCTCTCCTGCCTGCCCCGTGAAATGTGACTCACGGGCTAAGGTGTCTGCCAACTCTGAACTGCGCAAGGCCTAGCTTCCGCTCTGGTCCTCGGGCAAACCTTCACAGACTACATGCCATGTGAAGGTTATGAGATCTCACCCTAACATTCTCTTGACTCAACGGTCTCGACACAGACTCAAAGCTCTTTCAGTCTCGGGATGTCAAGAGTAACTCAGAAGACTTTACTGCCTGACTGCCACAGAGAATTAAGTCTCAGAGTCATCGTTCCGTCTTCTTTGAGAATTAATAACCCTGTTGTCAAAAAAAAAAACTGGTCTCACAATTGCCCCCTATTTTCTCGACCATGATGGAGATTCATTTTTGCCCTGTGAATGAAGTGTCTGTCTCTGTACGGGCGGATGCCATCAGCGGGAAGGAGTGTGTCATTTAAGTGTGGATGCCCCTAAAGGAATCTCGTGTGTGAGAGTCCCTGGAGCAGAGCAGAGCCGCTTCCCCTCTCCAACGTGGCATCTGTCAGAAGAAATGGACGTCGTTTGCATGCTGTTTAATGAAGCGGATTAAAAGGGCCCTGGGATTCGGGCCCAGCGTTCCACTCCGCAGGGTCAGTCAGCGCATCCAGAACTAGGAAGATCTGCTCGGCTGTGCCGGCGTCCTTGTCACCATTCATCATTACTCCTCCGCATTGGGTTCAATGATCCTTACTCCTGTGGTCTTGTTGTGGGTTTCTTGTATGGGCGGGAGGTGAAGGAGTGTATTTTTTGGAGAAACTCTTAAAACTCTCTAAATCCCGGTGGACAGGAGACTCTTTGTCAGTACTCAGCTGTCTGTTGGCCAAGTGAGCACTCCTTCATTTTCTCTGTCTCTATCTCTCTCTCTCTTTCGCTGTCTCTCTCTCTGTTTTTCTCTCTCTCTTTCTCTCAGTCAACCTGAGCTAGGCACTGTCATTCTCAGGCTTTCTTTCTCTCTCTTTCTCTGGGAGTCGTCTGCCAACATCACTGTCCGATGTGAACAGATCATTAGGTTGATTGGTGGAGGCTGAAGCTGGCAGTGGATGGGAATGTGCGGAAATATGGCAGTTAACATTGGTGTGCCAGGGCGAGATTGGTGCTTGGTTGCCGTAGCGACTCCCGAGAATTACATTAATCCTAATAATTGGTGCAAAAGCAGATGGCATGTCAAAAGGCTCTGTGCTTTTTTATTGAGAGATTATTATTGGTGCTTGGACTGTATTGCCAGCCGCTGACCTGAGCGTGTGCCCGTGGTAATTTCTTCATTAGCGAGCCCCGAGTTAGACTGGTGGCCATTTTCACAGCTTGTGTTTGTTCATGTCTTTGCCACAATCCCCCATCTAAAAAAATGATTATATGATCCTAAGTCTTTCCACACACTCACACATACACACGCAAGCTTCTAACCCCATGCAGACAGAACTGTGCGTTATTGCACAGAATTTTTAGATTAGACTAGATTTATAAATACAAGGCAACAAAATACAGTTTGGCATCTAATCAGAAGTGCAAAGAGCAGAAAGTGCAGAACATACAGTATAAGAATGTCCAGTTATGTACAAATGAGAGCAGTAGTATGCATAACCATGGTGGGAAGGTTACAGTGAATACTTACAAATGTGCTATAGTACTAATGTACCGAATATTGCAGAGAATTTCTCAATTTTCCAGCTGGCCTGGAGGTTGAAACACTGATGGAGGGGGTCCGTCAGCGGGGCAGACACCCCGGAGAGCGAGCGTTTCTGGGCCCCCTGCTGCTCAAGACATGGTGCTAAAGGCAGCAGTCCCACCGCAGGGGGAAGGAAGGGATCAAACAGGGTGAAGGCCCGTCTCCTTTCCCTCAGTGTTTATGAAGTCATTTGATGTAGTATGTTTGAGAGAAAGAGAGAGAGAGTGAGAGAGAGAGAGAAAGAGAGAGAGAGAGAGAAGAGAACAGAAGCCTTTTTTTGAGTGTGAGCTGTCTGCAGAGGCTCAAACGTGGCTGTTCCGGAGGAATATGCTGATGAGCTATTGTTATTCCTGCCCCCTGACTCATGATGCACCGCGGCTTGTTCTTCTAGGCAATGTGCAGCTAACCGGGTGACTCACACATGCCTGATTGGACTGGGTGTCTCAAATCAGAGGATTAGTGTGGCATCTGTGTTTGACCTGCCTGGCAATGAGAGAACCCCACAGGGGAATAGGGCACATAGAAGTGTGTGTGTGTCTGTGTGTGTGTGTGTGTGAGGGGGGGGGGGGAGTAGCGATATGGTCCCTAAGTAGGGTTGCCACATTTGGTGGCGGTGACAACGGTTGGTGTGTGTGTGGGATAGGCTACCACTGTCATTTTGTAATAATAAATACAATGCTATTATATATTTGTATGTTTGTTTCTTTATTGTATACATGGATTTCATGTTTACAAACACTGCGCCTGCGCACGCAAACCCGGGGCAGAAAGCCATCTATCGTGATAGAATAACCATGAGAAAGCCCAGTTTAAATGTACTGTTTATTACCTGTTGTTAGTCTACTAATCCCTCCTCTGTAGCCAAGAAGACTTGCACACACCCACTCAACATATACCCAAACATAATTTTACATATTTGAGCCTTTGTCTATACATATTTGACATTAAAGATGCAAACTACTTGAAACGGATGCCTCCTCCTAGGTATGTTGAACATTTTGATGCCATTTCCAACTCTGTGTGCACAGTTCACTACACAACAACTTCTCGTCCTCCTTCTTGCTTTCCTCCACAGTTTCAATACAAAAACACACTGCTTTCTGCCCCGGTCTTGCACAGTGCAACGACGTTGACGTTGCTGTGAAATCCATGTATTCAATACACAAATTAAAATTAAAAGAAAAAAACAATAATGTAGGCTACTGTATATACAATAATGTAGGCTAATTTAGTGTGTTTCCAGTCATCAGTTGGGTATTTTGCATCAGTGTCTCTCTGTTGGCACACACTGGCTTTAACAGTACAGATGATTGATTAGCCGCACGAGAACACTCTCACAAATCACAGGCGAATGACAGGAGCTGGCAAAGACTGCCTTCAATGACACTGAAACGCCAGTATTAAAGGCATTAATCACAAGTTATCACAATTTATTAAGATAGCTCAACCTGATATCAGTGATGAAGGTCTTAACTCGTTTGTTTTTGAAAGAGAAACAGAAAGAGGAGTTTCTGTTCTTCTTAGATGTGGTGTATACATTTTTTACTCTCAGAGAACATTCATCACACAACAGAAAACACATTTTTAAGTTAAATGAGTTAATGAAAACAAAATATGAGGTACTCAAAGAGAAAATATGTGATATTGTTTAATCAGTAGGAGTGCAGAGTCTGCTGTTTTCAGATATTATAGCAAATTGTTTTCTAGGGAAGAAAAAAAAAAGCACTACAGTATATCCCTAGTTTG
>JAGFZM010005176.1:5000-10426 GCA_017657215.1 Limnothrissa miodon | reverse complement strand
ACACACACACACACACACACACACACACACACACACACACACACACATGACACATCGCCCACCCAGCTCCCCAGTGCTTCTTCCTGTCAGGGGCACAGTCAGCTGCACCTGCTTTGTGTGCAGACACACAGCCTGCAGCCGATGACTTCTTTCCTGCGCCCTGACTGCCTGGCACAGAAGGCTGAGGCCACGCGCACCACGCATCCTGTGGCCAGATGTCCTCTCTGCTAATTAGACCATCAGCCTGTATGGCCTCACACACACACACTGCATGGAAGCAATCAGCATCTTTGTTATAAAGTGAATGGTATATCCTGCATTGTTGTGTGAGCCTTTGATCCATGCGGTCCTCATGAGAATGAGTGTACTGTACACTGTATATCTCCCCTCATTGCCTCTGGCTATATGGGTACATTTGAAACAGCAACAACACAGTCCATAAATGTTCTCCGTTGTGCAGAGGGCAATGAACTTGTTGTTATTGGACACACTGAGCGTTGCGGTGAGCTGGAGGAGGAAATATGGCTTTGGAAACCACCAGCTCTCCTCAGCCACTGACTGCAGCCCAGCAGAAAACACTTATGGAGTCAACAGTCATATAACTCAGCTTGATACCAAAGTCAGACTGGGAATAGCTGTTCGGTTAGCTCTGGCCCCTTTGACTTCTCTAATAAATGTTTTGGTCAGAAAGAGCAATTTAACTTAAATGCTTAAAGCATATAATATATATACAGCTGTATATACCTACAGAGCTAGATGGAGTGTGATTTAATAAAAGCACAGTGAGGAGTGAGTGTGTGGATGGATGGATGAGGTCAGAGCGAAATGGGGTCACTGCTTCTGCTGAACGTCCATTTCACAATATTTCTCCTCTGTCTGCCTGTGGATGACAGCCTCTCTGTGCAACTGCAACAACAAAAACAACAACAATAACAACACAACAACAACAACAACAGAGGCAGTAGCAGCAAGACCACCAGAAAGGTGTCAGACTGGCAGCCACTGTTTTTACTGTCTTTATCCATTCATGGGATTTATGCGCTAACAGATGGGTCAAACAAAGGCATTAGGGCAGGTTTACTTAAGGTTACCCTGTTTCTTCTCAAGGTTCTTGCTTTACAGGTAGCACTGATTGCCAGCTTGGAACTGACTAAAAGTGGTTCTTTGAATAATTCACTTATTCAGTTGTTTGTTGAATTATTTAACGTCTTGTACAGAAAGGAGATGTTGCCTTTCTCAGGTCAGCAACTCACAAGATCTTATTGTTCTTGATTTTTATAATGTCATTATCTCTTTTGTTTTGAAAGTTTTGGTGTCCCCAGTCACAGCCTTTGAAATGGTATTACTTGTACCCCGGCGCACAGAGGAAACCGGATGCCAGAAAACGTGTTTGCTTCCACTTATAGTGCAATAATACAATTCCAACCGTTTCCATGACAATCCCCCATCTGGCACTGTTTGCCACCAGTGCTTCTGAAACCTCTATGAAGAACACAGACTCTGCTTCAACACAGAGAGGCTTACTTGCCCCCCACCTCTCCCCACCCCCACTACCCCCCCCTCCCTGCAGTGAATATCAATTTGTTTCAGGTGACCAATCCATTTAGTTTCCAACAGCTCATTAGGTTACCTTGGCTGCAGCATAAACTAATGAAGGCTTCAAGCTCGCTATGCTCGGGACCTGGAAGCCGACAGCCAGTGGAGGGGAAGAGAGAGTGGAGGGGGTGGGTGGGAATTTAGTTGAGCAGAGGTGGCGGGCGTCCCATGGCTGGCCTGGCCTTGCCTGCTGTGTGTTTCCCCTATCCCAGCCTTTACACTGAAGAAGCGATGGGACCGTCTTACAGTACCAACCCCCCCAGTCTCTCAGCTCAACTCTTCTCCGCTTCTGCCTCCACTCCATTTGCCTCAATTCGCTGCCTTGTCCACGACTGCTCCTGGGGGAGTTAATGGGAGGGCAAGCTCCTGCATGAAGGGGGAGAGGGTGGGAGGCTCTTCTCGACCGCTGGCCTGAATAAAACATGAGACATGCCTATGTGCGCTCCTCAGCAGTGATATAATGTCTCGTGCTGCTCTCCTGCCTGCCCCGTGAAATGTGACTCACGGGCTAAGGTGTCTGCCAACTCTGAACTGCGCAAGGCCTAGCTTCCGCTCTGGTCCTCGGGCAAACCTTCACAGACTACATGCCATGTGAAGGTTATGAGATCTCACCCTAACATTCTCTTGACTCAACGGTCTCGACACAGACTCAAAGCTCTTTCAGTCTCGGGATGTCAAGAGTAACTCAGAAGACTTTACTGCCTGACTGCCACAGAGAATTAAGTCTCAGAGTCATCGTTCCGTCTTCTTTGAGAATTAATAACCCTGTTGTCAAAAAAAAAAACTGGTCTCACAATTGCCCCCTATTTTCTCGACCATGATGGAGATTCATTTTTGCCCTGTGAATGAAGTGTCTGTCTCTGTACGGGCGGATGCCATCAGCGGGAAGGAGTGTGTCATTTAAGTGTGGATGCCCCTAAAGGAATCTCGTGTGTGAGAGTCCCTGGAGCAGAGCAGAGCCGCTTCCCCTCTCCAACGTGGCATCTGTCAGAAGAAATGGACGTCGTTTGCATGCTGTTTAATGAAGCGGATTAAAAGGGCCCTGGGATTCGGGCCCAGCGTTCCACTCCGCAGGGTCAGTCAGCGCATCCAGAACTAGGAAGATCTGCTCGGCTGTGCCGGCGTCCTTGTCACCATTCATCATTACTCCTCCGCATTGGGTTCAATGATCCTTACTCCTGTGGTCTTGTTGTGGGTTTCTTGTATGGGCGGGAGGTGAAGGAGTGTATTTTTTGGAGAAACTCTTAAAACTCTCTAAATCCCGGTGGACAGGAGACTCTTTGTCAGTACTCAGCTGTCTGTTGGCCAAGTGAGCACTCCTTCATTTTCTCTGTCTCTATCTCTCTCTCTCTCTCGCTGTCTCTCTCTCTGTTTTTCTCTCTCTCTTTCTCTCAGTCAACCTGAGCTAGGCACTGTCATTCTCAGGCTTTCTTTCTCTCTCTTTCTCTGGGAGTCGTCTGCCAACATCACTGTCCGATGTGAACAGATCATTAGGTTGATTGGTGGAGGCTGAAGCTGGCAGTGGATGGGAATGTGCGGAAATATGGCAGTTAACATTGGTGTGCCAGGGCGAGATTGGTGCTTGGTTGCCGTAGCGACTCCCGAGAATTACATTAATCCTAATAATTGGTGCAAAAGCAGATGGCATGTCAAAAGGCTCTGTGCTTTTTTATTGAGAGATTATTATTGGTGCTTGGACTGTATTGCCAGCCGCTGACCTGAGCGTGTGCCCGTGGTAATTTCTTCATTAGCGAGCCCCGAGTTAGACTGGTGGCCATTTTCACAGCTTGTGTTTGTTCATGTCTTTGCCACAATCCCCCATCTAAAAAAATGATTATATGATCCTAAGTCTTTCCACACACTCACACATACACACGCAAGCTTCTAACCCCATGCAGACAGAACTGTGCGTTATTGCACAGAATTTTTAGATTAGACTAGATTTATAAATACAAGGCAACAAAATACAGTTTGGCACCTAATCAGAAGTGCAAAGAGCAGAAAGTGCAGAACATACAGTATAAGAATGTCCAGTTATGTACAAATGAGAGCAGTAGTATGCATAACCATGGTGGGAAGGTTACAGTGAATACTTACAAATGTGCTATAGTACTAATGTACCGAATATTGCAGAGAATTTCTCAATTTTCCAGCTGGCCTGGAGGTTGAAACACTGATGGAGGGGGTCCGTCAGCGGGGCAGACACCCCGGAGAGCGAGCGTTTCTGGGCCCCCTGCTGCTCAAGACATGGTGCTAAAGGCAGCAGTCCCACCGCAGGGGGAAGGAAGGGATCAAACAGGGTGAAGGCCCGTCTCCTTTCCCTCAGTGTTTATGAAGTCATTTGATGTAGTATGTTTGAGAGAAAGAGAGAGAGAGTGAGAGAGAGAGAGAGAAAGAGAGAGAGAGAGAGAAGAGAACAGAAGCCTTTTTTTGAGTGTGAGCTGTCTGCAGAGGCTCAAACGTGGCTGTTCCGGAGGAATATGCTGATGAGCTATTGTTATTCCTGCCCCCTGACTCATGATGCACCGCGGCTTGTTCTTCTAGGCAATGTGCAGCTAACCGGGTGACTCACACATGCCTGATTGGACTGGGTGTCTCAAATCAGAGGATTAGTGTGGCATCTGTGTTTGACCTGCCTGGCAATGAGAGAACCCCACAGGGGAATAGGGCACATAGAAGTGTGTGTGTGTCTGTGTGTGTGTGTGTGTGAGGGGGGGGGGGGAGTAGCGATATGGTCCCTAAGTAGGGTTGCCACATTTGGTGGCGGTGACAACGGTTGGTGTGTGTGTGGGATAGGCTACCACTGTCATTTTGTAATAATAAATACAATGCTATTATATATTTGTATGTTTGTTTCTTTATTGTATACATGGATTTCATGTTTACAAACACTGCGCCTGCGCACGCAAACCCGGGGCAGAAAGACATCTATCGTGATAGAATAACCATGAGAAAGCCCAGTTTAAATGTACTGTTTATTACCTGTTGTTAGTCTACTAATCCCTCCTCTGTAGCCAAGAAGACTTGCACACACCCACTCAACATATACCCAAACATAATTTTACATATTTGAGCCTTTGTCTATACATATTTGACATTAAAGATGCAAACTACTTGAAACGGATGCCTCCTCCTAGGTATGTTGAACATTTTGATGCCATTTCCAACTCTGTGTGCACAGTTCACTACACAACAACTTCTCGTCCTCCTTCTTGCTTTCCTCCACAGTTTCAATACAAAAACACACTGCTTTCTGCCCCGGTCTTGCACAGTGCAACGACGTTGACGTTGCTGTGAAATCCATGTATTCAATACACAAATTAAAATTAAAAGAAAAAAACAATAATGTAGGCTACTGTATATACAATAATGTAGGCTAATTTAGTGTGTTTCCAGTCATCAGTTGGGTATTTTGCATCAGTGTCTCTCTGTTGGCACACACTGGCTTTAACAGTACAGATGATTGATTAGCCGCACGAGAACACTCTCACAAATCACAGGCGAATGACAGGAGCTGGCAAAGACTGCCTTCAATGACACTGAAACGCCAGTATTAAAGGCATTAATCACAAGTTATCACAATTTATTAAGATAGCTCAACCTGATATCAGTGATGAAGGTCTTAACTCGTTTGTTTTTGAAAGAGAAACAGAAAGAGGAGTTTCTGTTCTTCTTAGATGTGGTGTATACATTTTTTACTCTCAGAGAACATTCATCACACAACAGAAAACACATTTTTAAGTTAAATGAGTTAATGAAAACAAAATATGAGGTACTCAAAGAGAAAATATGTGATATTGTTTAATCAGTAGGAGTGCAGAGTCTGCTGT
>JAGFZM010005175.1:0-18707 GCA_017657215.1 Limnothrissa miodon | reverse complement strand
GGTGATAGCACAGAGGCACACCCTACATACACACACACACACACACACATACATACACACACCACACACACACACACACACACACACACACACATACAAACTTGTTCAGACACATACAAAAACACCGGAAATATTGCCTTATGGACTGTCTACACCAACATATTTAAGAAAATAAGGAGCAAGTGATTTTTAAAAGCTTAAAGCTTAAAAGTTTAGGAACACATAATTCCACCATTCACGCCCTCACCTGTGAATCTACTGACTGACTTCAAAAGCCATCCAACTAAATAAATAAGACGTGCGGAAACTAATATGAAATTCTTTTAAAAATTCTTATAAAATGTTCTTGTCTAAGCAGATGACTGTTAGTGCTTGACATATTTGTTGCTTTCGACTGGAGTGAGGAGGGAGCAAGAGCGTGTCAGAAGTAGTAGAACTAGTAGTGCTTAAAGCCACACACATTTGCTATTGTTGGTGCAGATGTGTACTGAATAGCGGATGATGTGCAACTAATCTCTGCCTCAATAATGTATGGACAACACCCCACCCCCACCCAACACTTTCATTACATTTGATGTTAATCGCCCGACCGCACGTCCTCCTAAGCTCCAAGCACAGTGAGCATGCTGCTCAAACACAACCAACAGCTGAGGGACGGCCATTTTTCCCCCGCTCCTCTTTGCTGGCATGGTGACTGAGGGGGGCCGGGAGGGACAGGGTGAGTGGTGTGTGTGTGTGTGTGTGTGTGTGTGTGTGTGTGTGTGTGTGTGTGTGTGTTTGTGTGTGTGTGAACATGGACCTAAGCCAGTGTTGAAGTTAAAAAAAAGGAATCCCACAGAGCCATTGAGACATGAATTGGCAGCAATAACACATCTGCTGTGAGCTCTACCTAAAGATGTGTGTAAGTCTGTCAAGAGCCCATAGTTTTCAACCACTTCAATTTCAGCTTATCTCTGTGAAAGAGGGAGCATCACTGAAGCCTATTGAATGTATGAGTCACAGATCTTTGACCTCTCAGTTAGGACTATTCAGGGGAATTTTAGTCTGATGTTGAAATAGATAAAAATTCTTAATAATGCAATACTGTTTTTGCTATGTGAAATTACTACAGATATTGCAATTACGGTTATTGTTGTTGTTATTATTGTCATTACAAAGTATATATTTTTGATTAAATTTGTTGCAAATATCGAAATGTAGATTTAATACTACACACTGCCATGCTCCACTGTTTTGGGAGCAAAATGATTGACGAAGTGTCGAGGGGGGAAAGCGCAAAGTATTGGTCCAGCTGCCCTGAGAGGAGCTGAGTTCAAGGCCCTCCTTCTGTTTGCTGTGGTCTACTAGAGCATGTGGGCGGCCAACGTGCCATGTTCTCCTTTCAGACTGTGCTCCAATGTACTCAAACAAACACAGAAACATGCCTGTCGCACGCACCGAGACGCTCAGGGTCACATCACCCGGCCATGTTTGTAAACGCTGGCTCTCACAGTCTTATTGCAGAGAACACACACACACACACACACACACATACTGGAGAGGACACTGACATGCCACCACAGCCCTGCAGCGGAAAGCTTTACCTCCAACACACACACACACACACACACACACACACACAAATACACACACAAAGGGGTCAAAGACCCTTTCCCTCCCAGGTACATTTAACCTGTGGCCGTTCAGAGCACATTCCTTCCATGGTCCCAAACAAAAAAGGCATGCACGAATGGCCACAGGTCTTTGAAGGGAGATTCCAAACAAATTGGTTCGTGAACACTTCATAAATCATAACTTGACAATGCTTACATCACTAAAACATGCTTTTCACCACCACTAAGAAGCTCTGGGGTAGGGAGGAATCATTGACTTGTTTTAAAAATGGCAGCTTTTTATTTAGGGTTCTGTTGGTATATTCACTGAGAGCCTTATCAAAGCACACAGGCAGAGGGGCATGTATATGTACAGAGGCCACTGTACCCCATTTACAAGATATCTATTGGTGCCAGTGACTGCCAGGAGGCTATTGTGTTGTATAGGCCTGTCATCTGAAGCAGTGAGTCTTGTGCTGCATGTCTGGAGCAGGACAATCAGCTGGTGAACTGATGTCGGTGTGTGTAATGATGGAGGACTTGAAATGCTAGATGGAGACATTCATTTGCTCTTGATGCGAGGTGCAAACATCACAACGCTCGCCAGAAGGCTCAGTTCACAATAATGAGGGAGGCAAGACAAGGACGCAGAGTGAAAATATATTTCAAGGACAAAGCCACTAATGAACACATGTGCATCTACCCACGCGCTCACACACACACACACACACACACACACACACACACACATACATACATACACACACACACACGCAAAAACAACAGAAGTGTGACATTTTAGTGGTGTAGGTCCCAGGGGTGTAACTGACACCCAGTGCTCGTATCCCCATTACATCACACAGTATCATCATCATCATCATCATCAGTGAGCCTGGCCAAACCAAATAGTTCCCGCTCACACTGTAATCCCACTAGTTAAAATAAGATAAGCTCAGCTCAGCTAGCTGAGGCCTCGGCACTTCAGGAACAGGAAGAAAAATGACACCCAAACAACACCATGACACACCATGACACATAGAGTCACTCCGAGTTGGGCCCCACCACTCCAGATCACTACTATTACTACTACTAACACCACCAGTACATTTGTTGCTACTACTCTCCTACCACTAATATTGCTACTACCACAACCCATACTACTACTAGTAGTGAAAGTGAGCAGTGAATTACATGTATGTTACATTTCTGCCAGAGTTGCAGGGGGTCATTTTAAAGGGTGCCGCTGACAGAGAGGAGAGCACGAGGGCCCTGGGATGACGGCTGATTAGCTGAGACAGCACAGAGCGCGCTCAGTCTCAAAAGTGCAACGCCGGCTACTGGGCTGAGGAGAGCGCACAGACACCACAGCGCCTCAGGAGACAGCTCCGCTACAGCCACACAGACACATAGAGGAGAAAAGACTAATGGAAGGGGGAGAGAGTGTGGAGGCGAACAAGGAAGAGAGAGAGAGAGCAACTTTGCAGCATAATGAAAACATGTTCTGAAACAATATTACTACTAGCATAGCACATTACAACACTGACAATCCCAATGAAGCATTCACTGTTTTAATCCTCTTAGCCCGTGCCAGCATACGCCAGCAAAATGTGAATATGGGAAGACATGGTAAGACATGGTGGCGCTTTGAGCGAAGCCTCCTTGAATATTCATGTCTCTGAGGTCACAGTGTCTCTGAACCCCGAGGACCCTGCCGCCCTTCTGTCCGACCTCATTCTGACCCTGCCCGTGGTAGCGACTACCAGAGCTAGGGCACGCCAGCACGCCACCGCGCCCGCTAGTGACAGCCCACCTCCACAATGGCATGATCTCCGAATAAAAATGAAGACAACGGAGAGATTACTGCATAATGGGATGCTATCCTATATTCTATTGTTAACATCTCATAAAAGAAAAAACCTCTCAGAGTCCGGCCCATGTTTGAGAAAAGATTAATAGTTGCATGAACTTTCCCTCATCAAACATTGTCAGTGTTTACAAACAAGTCCCTACATAAGCCTTTAGTGTGATATACTATAATTAACAGTAAATAAAATCAGGATCTTTTCTTTTACAATTTGTCTTCTTAACCTATGGCTTCCAAAACAAAAAAAGTAGACACAGTATACACATTGTTCCTACCAAGTCCTGATTTGTCATCAGGGATACATATTACACAAACAAATCTGTATTTTAAAGATTAAAAATATTGTGTGGGTGATCATTGTCTTTACTGCTAGTTTTCCATATGCTGTGGAACTTCAAATCAGGAGTACGTACCTTTATAGTAGAAGAGGCATCGATCAGTCAGCACGAACCAGCGCTTGTTCCACTGTTTGACACCACTGCTAGCCTATCCGAAGGAGAAAAAAATACGTTTCTTGCAAGCATACGGATATAACATGCACTACACTCCCGTTGGCTGACTAAAGGAATTGTGAGGGGTTGGATGACGTGGTTGTTTGACTAGGAGGATGGTATGTTTGCTAAAGTCACGGCGTGGCACTTGACTGGACAAGTTATTAATGATTGGGCACCTGCTTGTGAAGCCATCCCTGCTTGGTGACCTCGGCTTTGGGGTTTCGGCGCATTGAGTTGGAGCGCTTGCCAAACGTCGCTGCCTTTCTGGACGGGCGGGAAACCTGCAATAACAGGGAAAGGACAGTAGAGGAGTCACAATAGGAAACCTCAATCGTTTGCACACAAGCACAGGCATGCATGTACTCACACACACACACACACACACACACACACACACACACACACACACACACAAGAAAAAAGGTTCATACACACACAAGCATACATACACACACACACACACATATACACACAGGCACACAAGAAAAGGTAAATACACACAAACACACACTCACATGAAAAGGTGCACACACATACAAAGGCACGCGCAATCGCACACAAACACACACACATACGCAGAGGCACTTTGACAGATAGCTCAGATAGTGGGCACAGCGCTGAGAGGTGCCTTTATCAGAGGGTGTGAAAAACAAGTAGGTGGCCCCTTCACACCTGTGTGTTCACACAAAGGAGCCCTGTGACCACAACACAGTCAGCCCAGCAAATCCCAAACAAATCAGCAGCTTGATTTTACTGGCCCCAAAATGCCACATCTGCAAATCAAACCAGTGTGTTCACGGCATACTGTTTACAGTGTCACACGGCAACATTCCATTTCATAATCTATAATCTCCCAAAGTCGGAAAGAACAGACAATTGTAACAATTTGTATAGAGCTTTATTCCGGGACAGTCATGCCTGCTCGACCTACCATAAGATGTGTACATATAACAACCCAATGGCCCAATATTTACAAAGATATTAATTACAGATACACAGTAGCTTTGGCACAAAGCTGTTTGATAGTGAATGTATTCTCTCTCTTTGACTCACCGCCTTTTATTAACATTCATCACAAAAGTCATGATAATTAAGGTGCAGCAGCAGCACACATCTGAGACGTAAGAAACTAAATGCTGGTGTAGTGTCAAGGCAAACGGTGTATATAAAAGGAAGTTGTTTTTTATTTATCTTGTCGACAATTGATTGTGTTATAAACATAACACGTACCATGAATATATTAATAACATTTGATTTATGTTTTTGACTGCCATCAAACCAAGTGGCATTTGGTTCTTGAAATGCAGACTTTGGGATGCAATTAGAAAACTAATCTACCATTTGTGTAATTAATGTTTTAATGTTACGCTAATGTTTATGTGTTTATATCAGGCTTGAGTGAATCTTTTTGAAAATATAGAGGAAACTCCTTTTGCTGTCTTCTGGAACATTCCGCGACGGAGAGATAAGATAGTCAGGTGTGGCTTCTCCTCCCTCTTCCTCTCTGTCTGAGTCAAGGAGTCTCCCTTTGACTTTTGGGAAGCAAGGCACATCATCTACAGGATGGCCTTGACCAATAAATAATGCAGAACATCAAAGGCTTCCTGTGTGTGAATATATAGTCCTAGTAGTAGTCACGAGGTGGAGGAAAACAGTAGAATTATGGGTTATTAAGGCTGACTTCCAGGAAACTTGGTTGTTCTAACAAACACTAATCCGAAATTGTACATTGCTTTTTTAACCGAGAACAAAATTGCACTTGTGGATTAGGCTTAACCGTTTTAGTGGAAGCAAAGCCCTGGTGTAAATATAAACATTAGGTGATGCCAAGTGCTCACTTTAGGGATAACAGAACATAAACACCCAAATCCTCCTTCATCAAGACCCTCCGCAGAGACAGCAGCATCACTTACACAGTGTATCTGAATGTGAAGGAGTGGGTGCGTGAGTGTCTACCTCATAAAAACCTAAGAATTATTGCAAGACATGTTGAGCGTCAGCACAAGTGCTGTATGTGTGTGTATGTCTGTGTGTGTGAGAGAGAGAGAGAGAGAGAGAGAGAAAGAGAGAAAGAGAGAGAGAGGAAAACAGAGGGATGGTGGAAAAGAGAGGGAGAGAGAGAAGAGAGGGGGGGGGGGGTGTCAGAGGGAGGAGAGACAGGCGGTAGAAAAACATGTATATGGAAACTAGTATCTCTATGTCTGTTGATGTTCGAAACAAAGAAGAACATCAACTGACAGAGCTTAAATTTGATGTCTGGCTGTGTGTGTGTGTGTGTGTGTGTGTGTGTGTTCCTGTAAGCTGAAGAAATGAAGTACAGCACATCCCTAGTGGTACACAAGAGGCTTATGACAGTGCACAGTTAAAGCGGTATCCTACTGCTGTGTTCGCGCCTGTCACAGTGGAACTCTCCGGAAGCGGCAATGCAATGTGGGAGCAGAGAGCTCCAGCAGTGATGATGTGTCCCCAGCCACAGGAGCCTGAAAAGAAGCCTGCAGTTGCAGCAGTGTGTGTGTGTGTGTGTGTGTGTGTGTGTGTGTGTGTGTGTGTGTGTGGCACTGAGACACTTGAGAGAGGATAGGGCACTACCAGTGGTGTGGTGGTAAATGTGTGTGGGTGGGTCTTAATACTGTTTATGTATGCTTCAAAGAGCAAAAGTACTGCAGAGCTGGTGTGTGTGTTTGTGTGTATGTGTGTGTGTGAGAGAGAGAGAGAGTGTGTGTTTGTGTGAGAGAGAGAGAAAAAAAGATGGACAGATAGAGTCAGAGAGGGAGATGTGTGTGTTTGTATGTGTATTGGTAGTTTTCCGCTTTTGTACTGACCCGCGCAAGTGGCAGCTGCGTGTCCGACTGTGCCTCCGTCACCATGGCGATGTTGTTGCCGTTGACGTTGCCGTGTCCGACCCTGCCGTTGTTGACGCTGGCGCTGGTGTTGGCAGTGCCGTTCTCCGGCTCTTTCCGTCCCGCCTTGCCATTCATGTCCAGAGCGCAGCTCCTGCCGACACACACACACAACAAGCCATCAGTCCCAGCTCCCTCATCCTGCTGCTCCAGCCCCGCCATTCCCAGCTCGCTCACGACTGATCCTAGCACTCCACATCATCTCATGGTCCTCACACACACACACACGCACACACACACACACACACGCACACACACACTCACACACACGCACGCACGCACACACGCACACACATACACACACACACGCACGCACATACACACACACGCACACACACACACACAGTATCTCTTTTTTTCTCTCGGTCTTATTTTCTTTCTATCCCCCTGAGAATGTTTGATTGATAGAGGGAAGAGCGGAGAGAAGCAGAACAACATGGGAAAGAGCACATGTACAGACACACATACATATACACACACACACACACACACACAGACACACACACAGCTATTTTTACTGCCCCGACTGGCAGGGCGCAAGGCAGGCCGCACCCACTGAGGTTGCAGTTTAAAAACAGCCAATGGGTTTTGTGAGGAATGTGATTGGAGTGGAATGGGAGATCAGAGGGACAGAAAGAGAGAGAGAAAGAGAGAGAGAGAAAGAGAATGAGCGAGTCAGTGAGTCACAGAAGGAGCGGGAGGATGGAGCGATGCGTCTGCAGTCTCCTGGTCAATGTATTGATCTCTCCCGTCAAGCCCTGGGCAGCGGCCTCCGATCCCTCGCTCGCCTGCCCGCCCGGCCGCCTGCCTGCCCCTGGATTCGCTGACCAGCACTACTGGAGGATTTATGAGCGTCTCCACGGAGACACGTCCCAGAGCCACTTAATTTTACACACTGTGATGTTGGGCCGAGTCAGATTACAGGGGATAATCTATGGCAATATGTTACGTATTACTGTCTTAACCTGTCGCTGGGACAGTGCAGCGCCACAGATTTGAGTCAAAACTTGTGATAAAGCAGGCATGCGTTACAGCATTTAGTGACCAGCCTTCATAACTGTTCATATTAGAGGACAGGAGCGCAGATTCCTCATGGAAATTATACACATTACAGGCGAAGCAGGTGAAGATCAAGGCCTTTCCCAGATATTTTCTATGTGTGTATGTGTGAGTGTGTGTGTGTGTGTGTGTGTACTGGCATAGTCTAGTCTGTGGGTTGTTTTCTTAGGTGTTCAGTTAAAGGTGTGGGTGCCCCTAGGAAATCCCCTCCACAGACAAAAGATTGCCAGAGCGTCTCAGGTGGCGTATGCCAGTGGTTGCCTTGTCTTTTGTGGATATGGCAGTGATAATAATATAGAAAGCTAGATAGCTGGATAGATAGATAGATATATAGATAGATAGATAGATAGATAGATAGATAGATAGATAGATAGATATACTTTCTTGATCCCCGAGGGGAAATTCAAGAATATTCCTGAAATATTCATGTGACGGGTGAGAGGGGAAATATTCATGTGACAGGGGCCACAGCAGAGGGGGAAATGGCAGCTGTAATGGCTGTCATAATTAGTTCAGCATCCTGGAGAAGCTGTGGGCTCCTTTTACCACACCATTACTGTATGACTCAGACCAGCTTAGACAGGGCCAGAGAGAAGCACTGCTGTGTTCATTAAGAGTGAAGATCAGATTGATGGCCAGAAGTCTTGTTTTTTTGTGTTTTTCAAGGTCTCGCGCTTGTTTTATTTATTAGGTGGAGAGCAAGAGAGGGAGAAAGTCAGGCTTCACTCACAGGCTTTTCTGGAGACAAATGCCGTCTTCTGATTGGCTCTGGATCACTGGCTGTCCAGGTGTTCCGTTTTGGTCATTTTGACTGCGGAGAGGGAAGGAGAGAGAGGGGGAAAGACAAGGTCAGGAAGTCAGTTAAAATCTACCACCCATTGAAAACAGCTCATGTGGGACTGGCCCATGTCAATAGACATCAGACCATCAGACATGCACACACAGAGACTGAGAGAAAGAGAGAGAGAGAGAGAGAGAGAGAGAGAGAGAGAGAGAGAGAGAGAGAGAGAATGTGTGTGTCAGTGTAAAAAACTAGTGTAGGAGATGTATTGATCATAACACCTCCGCAGCCAAACACTGTTAATAATTCATCAGGGCTAATTATGAGGACGGACTCTATCAATGATCAATGTAACTGGGCCATGAACAAACATGGAAAAGTGGTCAATCATGATGACAATTTCAATTTCAACATACACTAATGACCTTTAGTGAGGAGTCTTTGGTCGTTGTGTGCACGAAAACACACAAAAAACTTATACTTTATTTACAAAAAAAATAAACTTCCTGGACATATTTCACAGTGATGAATGTTATTCGTAGAACATGATCAATAGACCCATATGAGAACAGCAATAATGAAACCAGATATAAGGCCTAGAGTATTACTACTACTTCCTGATATTTATAATCCCTGGCAAGTTTTCTACTGTATGCAGAGGAGTTATTGCTCAGTTGCTTACATCTGAGTTTTCTGTACGTCTTGGCCAGTTTTATTAGCTCTATTGCCTGCTGGGAAAAGCAGGAAAGCAGATCTATTCCTTCAGTCCTGGCCTCCCAGTGGAAAGGGTTCCATATTACATTCCTATTACATCCTTCCCCCTGCTGGACAACGCTCTGTAAAGTCCACCGCCCATGGAGCAGGTGCAAGCGGTGGCAACAGCAGGCTGGCCCTCAGGTGGAGGAAAGCTTTGGCAGCGGCACACAGACGCTCACCTGTGGGCACCAACGTGGGCAGGTGTGAGGCCAGGGAGGGTAGGGCACAGCACAGTGGATCTGGTACTGTGAAGCCCATGAAAAACGCTGCTGAGCAAAGCACTATGGGAAATGTTGTCCCAATCATAGGCCACACATGTCTGTGCATGTCTGCCATCAGCTGTGGCTGTAAAGGGGGAGAGGGGTATGGCAGGGAGGGCATGCGGCGGTTTTGGCCGCTGATTAAAAGCACAAGCTTCTCCAGCGCTTGGTGATAATTCTTCCCACAAGGGGTTTAGAAGTGCCCCTGGAGAGGCTGCGAGTTATGAGCCTAGCTCCCAGGATGGGTGGCACACACACACACACACACACACACACACACACACACACAAGCTGCGTCCAGAGCGGGCCTGCCTTCTTTCAATCCCCCAAACGCAGACACATGCACGCACTAGCACTAGCCGGCCAACAACACTCTCAGGATGAAGGCATGCACCTCTCCACACCGACACAAAACAGACGCCACTGTCTTGGATTTCCAGAAAACACAAACACACATAAACACACACGCGCAGGCACACAACACAACACAACACAACTTTCCTTTATTAAATGGTAACACAGAACAGACCATGGGAAAAACTGTCATTTTGCTTTTAACAGCTCCAGTGCTTGACAGCAAAGCAGTGGCGTATCTGGCTTGCTCTCCCAGGGTCTCGCTACTGAGCATGCCCAGAAGTGAGTAACCTACAAACCTATATAGGCGCCTGAGTTGCTGTGCCACTGAAGGAAATACTAAATGGGTGTATGCCGCACAACCTTGCCATTGCATAACATCAGGGCATAAACAGAGGCGAGAAGAATGCAGATTAGAGATTTCAATGGCGCTCGGTCCTCTCGTTAATTCACCTGTTTATCAAAACGGTTGACAGGTAAAGACACGTGTTTCAGATCCTCGAAGCCATCCTAACATGCACAGATGGTGTGGCTAAGGCAGGATATGAATGCCACTGCACAGAACAGAAGTGCCTATGAAAATGCACACGTCCACATGCAGACAGGGACTCACACACACACACACACACACACACACACACACACCTCTGGCTTATGTATCTCAGACGCGCTTCGCACGTCACGCTGACACACACAAACAGTCATTCGGAGAAAGGAAAGAAAGAGAAAGAAAGAGAAAAGAGAGAGAGAGAGAGACACCTTCCATGTCTTTCTCCAGCACTGCATTGCAGTCATCCCCCCTTAATCTATGGCTTTGACTTTCTCTCTCTCTCCTCTAGGCTGCAGGCAGCCACAAGCACCACTGCCTCCACCACAATAAACTTCCCCTTCCCGCCATGCTGCTGTCCTCCGTGAGCAACGGGCGTAGCGACCTTCTCCCCCACCCCCTCCCCCGCCACCACCCCAATCAGCCACTGCTCCTCTCTGATCCGCCCCACCTACCTCACCCGCCGGTCGGCTCGGAACTTCAGCATCGTCCCCCGGATCAGTCATATATAAGCCAGCTTTGGGATGGACAGCACAGGACAGGAGAGGAGAGGAGAGGAGAGAAGGAGGGTGTAGAAGAGAAAGAGAGCAGGAGAGAGGGAAACAGTCCTGGGAAGGAGAGAAGCAGCTGGCGAAAGAGTGCCAGAAGAAGACCCTTATACGGCTGCTTGCCTGCCTGCCTGCTCGCGGGCTGTTGGCTGTAATAATTGCTGCCCTCCTTTCTCTCCTTGAGAATGTGTGCTGATGCTGGTCTCGCTCCCTCTCTCTTCCTCTCTCGCTATATTTCCCACCTTCTCTCTGTCGCGTGCTCTTCTTTTTCTCCCTCTCTCTCTCTCCCCCTCTCTCTCTGTCTACCCACTGTCCCTCTGCTCTACCTCTCGTTGCATCTCCCTCATGAGCTCTTCAGCACCGCTAGAACTGCACAACTCAGCTTATTTGCTTACAGGGTCTCTCTCTCTCTCTCTCTCTCTCTCTCTCTCTCTCACTCTCTCTCCCTCTCTTCACCTCTTCATCCCTACATCCCTCTTTCTCTCTCACACTCCCTCTCTCTGCCTTGCTATCTCTGGCTGCTCGACCCCCATTTTCCCGCCGGAGGCACTTAAGAGCACAGATGCATGCAGGACGCGGGACCTGTCTGTCAGAGCCCAGATTGAGATGTGGTCGCACACTGCCCTCCCCACCTCTCCTCCGCATCCCCCCACTGCTGAGAGAGAGAGAGAGTCCTGAGCAAGACTCCCCTTGGGAACAGCTATGTCAGCCTCAACCTCGGGCAGGATAGGAGACTGGGGGTTGCAGGGGGGAAGGGAGAACAGGGGTCCAGCCACTCAGGTGCAGCCAATTTACACGCTCCACCCACCTCTACCCCCTCCACACACACACACACACACACACACACACACACAAACTATGACCACCAACCCTTTCTTTGCGACCCAGGTACAAAACATCCACACAGCACCACACCACACTATGTCGTACAGCTGCAAACCAAGACCCAGGCACCTCTCTCTCTTTCTTTCTCTCTCTCTCTTTCTCTCTCTCGCTCTCTCTCTCGCACATGGACATAATTAAATCTATAATTCATCCTCCAACAAGCTCAGCAATAAATGGTGCTTGGCTCTGGCTTGTGCTCTGATGGCCATATCAAAGCACCGTTGTGTCATTCAGTCCTGCATTAGACACCCTTCTAATCGCGTCTCAAGCCCCTTTATCCAACAGTCAGTCTCTTCTAAAGAGCTCAGCTAAGAGACTCCAAATGATGAACAGGCACAGATTATTATATGTTCTACAGAGAGTAACCTTTAGTTAGAATGAAATTACAGAGCTCAATGGAAATCACTGGGAAGATTGCTAGTGCAGCATAGCAGCATGTTTGATGTATTTGTCTTGGATAGGAATGAGTGGCAAATATGACTGGGGACGGATTACATGATGGATGTCTTGGACCAACCGCTGAAGCACAAGACAATTATCCCTCAGAATATCCGAGACAAGCTTCCAAAGACTACACCAATCTTTCAGACAGAGGTATGCCCACAGTGGCTGGTCTTTTTCATGTAAATGGTGGTTGACCATTGGTTGTCTTTCTCCAACCGCATATTGCAATATCACAATCTTACTATACAAACAGTCTCTTATTTGGCAAACCCAACTATGTCCTATTTAAATGAAAATGGCATAGCATCCCCTCCAGGTTCATTCTCAGCACTTGCTAGGCAGAAAGCTTTGCTTGTTGGTCTGAAGAGTTTCCACCTACACTGCATTCTCAGAAATTGTCACCAAAATATAAAACATGTTCATCCCCTTAGGACAACGTTCTAAATTGGAAAACACAAAGACTAAAAGCAAGAGATAGCAAGAGTGGAAAGAACAAGGAAAGAGCAGCTCCTGCTGCTGAATTCATTGTGCATATTGGCTGCTCCTGGGGCGGTTTGGGAGTGGGATTCGGTAAGCGATACAGGGAGTTCCCCACTTCAATATTCCTAATGGTTAGGGTTACATCACCCTGTGTGTGTGTGTGTGTGTGTGTGTGTAGCTATGTAAAAGCCAGAGGCATCGTTTTTTTTTCTTTTTTTTTTTACAATCCCACTGAAGCGTTCCTAATCCTCTGAGAAACCAAATGTATTTGGTGTCTATTTCTACTTCATGACAGCAGGCTATTAAGTCTAGTCTGCATGTATTGATTGGTATGATGCATTCACGTCGATCAATAGCCGTCGGTGTAGAGTTGCATGCAGTGCATCTAGCCTTGCCTTGCATGAGGACCCCTCTCCACGCACCACTGGCTTTCCTCAGTAACAGCACAGCATGTCCTTAGCACTCGCTTGCCATACCTGTGCACAGGTCAAACGGCATGTAATTAACTGATACTTACATAAATACTTACATACATACTTACATTAAGCACAGCCAACATAAAAACCAACCGATAGAGTATATGTCAGGAAGTCACTTTTCAAGGGGCAGGTTCAAGTGAGGTGACCTTGTCGGCCCCTCTTCCCCAAAAGCCATCCAGCTGTAGCTGAATGTGTCTCACTGGGTGAGGAAGGTACAGTTGTTTTCTCAAGCCAGATTATGGGCCATCTGAACTTCAGTCGAATATGAAAGACAGCTGCCCTTTGAGCAGGGTAATGCAAGCAAATTAGAAAAAATGTCATAAATAACGAATGACCTGCATGTCAATGCGTTACAACACACTTCACCCATGGTCAGCGTTGCTCAGCATATTTCTGCCGTCCAGCACTCCACGAGACTGCCCAATCTGTCCATGTTCATTTCCCATCAGCACAAACCCCAGAGGGATTACAGAGAATGCCCCTGTGTATTTACTATAGTAATCCTTTGTTTTTCTGTTCTTTTTTTATCCTCTTCGCTCACTGGCTGTTTTATGCTATTGCAATTTCTTTTCTCTCAGGAAGATCCGGCACATAGACTTCCTACTCTGAATACATGCAGACACAGCTGGTGTCTCTACGAAACAAATCTGTCTGGTATTTTTACCAACTGCAAAAATCAAAAACAAACCAACAAACAAGCCAAAAAAGTGGTTCTCTCAGAGCCACTGCTAACTTTAATTTAGCTCAGACATGCGATCCAGATTGAAAACCCAGTCGTTTACAATCCAGTGGTTTAATCCAGGGTGACTTTTGAACAACTGGTCCCTCATCACAAATAGCAAACCATTCCGATTTTTTTTCCCCACAAATCCCACTCATAACAGTACATAAAAGAAAGCAATGCTAACTCCTTAAAAGGTCAGGGTGATGAAACATAGAGCAATCTAGACCAAAGGAGCCCAGGACAAAGCTAGACACCCTGCATACTATTTACATGTCTGAATATGCATGTCGGCTCTCTCTCAGTGTCTGTTAGCTTAGCATGGCTGCAGCGTGCTCATTGCCTCTGCTCTCACATAGCCTCAGCAGTGTAAACAAGTTTCACTCCTTAAGTCATGCGGTGACAGCCAGTCTGGTATTCACTTGCTCCTCTGTCCTGGGTGCACTCAGCATTACTCACGGCTAGATTTGATGATTGGGAGAGATAGCTGAGTGGAGGAGTGATTCTAAAAGCCCCGGAGCCACCCAAGGAAAAGCAGGCTTTCAGAAAACAGAACTCTTTGTGTATTTCATTTGCTCTCCTTTTGTAACTTGTTGTTGCTGTCGTTTGGTTCAAATGTCAGAATATTTCAGAATATTTCAGCGGATAAGAGCTGAATGACAAGTGTTTATGACACAGATGAACCAACAGGGTTCAACATTCTTACAAGAACAATGGAAGAATCTTCTTGCTTCTGGCACAGATGCTGACTAACTGACCATCTTCTCTCCTGATAGCTAAGTGCAAACACTGTAGACTTTAGCAATCCCCAAAATGGCCAGCACTAATTCAAACATCAACCCCCCCCCCCCAGTAGGTGACACGGCAACCTACTTCTGCTGGGCCGTCCAATCAGATTTGTGCTTGACCAGTCGGCCAGTCAGCCGGCCAGAGAGTCAGCAGTGCCAATCTGTTCTCGAGGGGGGCATGGGGGCAGGGGGGGGGGGGGGGGGGGCCAGAGAGTACAAATGTAGGCCATGACAGCAGACACAACAGATGTCACGCACAGATTACCTGCCAGGTCGAGTTTTGGGAAGTTTGTTATGGCACGGGGGAGGATGGCCTGAGCCATGGAGCAGGAAGCAGAAGTCTTGATACACCAATGATTCTGGAAAGCTACAAGGCTCTTAAGGAGCGCTCTCGTAAACAAAGATCACTTGAACATCATAATGACCTTTGAGAAATAAACACACGCAAATATGTCACTGCTACTCAGATAACATTCTTAGGCTCACCAGAACACTCAAATACATAAACAGGAACAAAAAATGTTTTAACAAATACTATGTCTGACTTTGAACCGCAAAACAAAAACACAACTGTGTTCTTTCTCAGTTCATCTGCCAAAACTAAATTCTTCTAACTGAGCTGATGGTTTCCTGACAGCTACTATTAGTGTCCACCTCAGATGGCACCTGATTTGGGGTGGGAGAATTTTGAGAGAACTTTCTAGAAGAATCTTACTTACAGTACATCTTCATCCATCACTGGCTCATCTCTTCATACAGTGCATCATCCTCACGCTAACACTAGTGCCGGTATCTCGGGAAAGGCAGAGACCAGCACAGAGGATTTGAGGTTTGAAAGGACACTTAAAGGTTACACCTGTCCACGCAGTTTTGTTTAAACTCGTCTAAAAACAAAAGATAACACAGAGGAGTACTGCGCCTGGCTGTGTGTGTGTGGGGTGGGGTTATTGTGTGTGTGTGTGTGTGTGTGTGTGTGTGTGTGTAGAGACCATGGGGCCAGCTTGGTCTGTTTGACCATTGGGAGTGTGAACTTGAGCTCAAGTGAACTGTGTTTAAATTAGAGACATTCCTGCAGCAGGAAGACGCCAGGGCCCAGTTGTGTTTGCCAAGACCAGGAGTTGTGGGGTAGAGTTGAAGACTCCCACATCCCTAAGCGCCGTCCTCCCAGTTTAACCCAGGGGCCACTGCGTCTTTCAGGACAGATGATATACCCACATCTCCACCAAAACACACCCCTGCACACACACACACACACACACACACACACACACACACACACACACCAGACTATGATAGAGAACATCTGTTGATCACAATATGAATTGTGAAGGGCTCTCTGTCTCACTTCATTTGAAATCCTCATTAATAAAGATACTTGATTAGGTAGGTGAAATGACTGCACAACAGTTTTTGTTCACACCTGGGCAAATCTGATCCAAGCCACATGGGCCAGCCTTCCTTAATCTTCCTTAATATGGTATGCAGCCTACTCTACCTTCTAGAATCTACTATCAGATTCTATTTCAGATGATAAACATGCATGGATGAGAATGCATGTAAAAGGGTGAAGGGTCTTCAGGCATCAAAGCCCATGCAGTCTATGCAGTCCTGCATCTGTCTCTTTGGAGTAAGGCTAAGTGAAGTTACTTTTACAATTATCAAGTTGTTTTTACAGCCAAATGGTTCTGGTGGCTAGAAGCAGTAGCCCCATCTACAGTAATCTGCCTAATGATAATGAAATCAACTTTCAGCTAAAAAAAAAAGAACAAATAGTTCCAAATATACCCTGTGCTTGCAGGTGGACTGATACTGAAGTTCATCGAGTGACTCAAGGTCTAAACAAACAGTGCAGGCAGCAAGTTGTGCAAAGGCCTGGGTGGTAGCCTTTGACCACACTGGTGACGGCCTTTTGAATGCACTGGTTAGCCATTAACAACTCAAGGAGTATTTCCTACTCAAAAGAAAACTTCCTTTACACCCACACATAGAAATCTGCCCCCCCCCCCCCCCCCCACACACACACACACAAAAACAAAACAAAAAAAAGCTCAATGCACTTTGCACTCACAGCAAAGAAGTGTTCCCTGTATCACCTATTTGAATAAATACAAGGAAACACAAGTGGAAAAAAGACATGCATGTTTACAAACAGAAACTGCTCAGGGACTAGTGCTATGCTTCCGTTCTTTGCTGCTCTGTGATGGATGGGTTTAGTGTGCCAGGGCTTTGATCTATGAGAAACGCTTTCTGGCACGTTCCACACTGAGCACCCTTTCTGCTTTGCTTTGCTGTGCTCCGCTCCACCCTGCTCCGCTGGGCTCCTCATGCGCTGCATGCTCTCCACTCCCCTCTCCATCCAGATGGTGCCCATGCATGCATGCACAGCAGAAGGGAGCAGGGCTGGTCTGCTGCTGGTGCTGCTGCTGGTGTTGTTGCTGGCTGCACTGAACAGCTCTTGCAGAGAACAATGGCAGAGAAAGGGTCGAAACTGAAAGCAGGGGACCTACCTCACAGATACTTCTCCTTCTTTTTCTCCTCCTTTTTCTTCTCCTTCTTCGTCTGCCCTGCTCTGCTCCCCCTCTCTCATCCTCTGTAAATGTTTCTCCAGCGAGCGAGGCACACTTTTTTATGTCTGTCTCCGTCCCGTCCTCGCCGTCTGCTGGTCTCTGCAAACTCCCTCTCCCTCTCTCTCTCTCTCACTTTCCCTCTCGCTGTGTGGATGGCGAAAGCTTTGCCAGAAAGCAGGGGCCTAGTATGAGTGGAATTTCAAGGAGGGGAGGGGAAAATTAGGGGAAAAAAAGCTGAGCAGAAACAATCGCAGGGAAATGTCTTTTCTTTCTTTCTTTTTTTCTGTCCTTCTGCCGCTCACTCCCTCTCTCTTTCTCTGTCTCTCTCTCTCCTGCTGCTGAACTCACGGCACACATATGGATTACATTCTCGCTGGAGTGGCCAGCTGGATTTAAACACGGCAGCCTAGGCCCACGCCCCCCTACCCAACCCTTCCCTGCCCTACCTTACAACCCCATCTCCCCACCCCTACACACACACACACACACACATGCTTTTTTCCCTCCTTCCACAAGTCCCTCTTTCCCTCCCTTTCTCTACTCCTCTGCTAAGCCCCCACCATCTCTCTCCCTTCTGTTTCAGCTCGCCACTTAATCATTAACCCCGCTGAGAGCGTGTGCCAGCTACTTAACCCTCTCCCTCCCCACACCTCCACCACCACCACCACCAACACCAGCACCACAGTCCACCCTGACAGGGCAGCCATGAGGCAGGTGAGCCCAGCATTGTGTGCCTGGGCCTGGGACGGGCTTTGTCTCGGCGTGAGGGTCTGGCTTGGAGGGGAGAGAGAGGGAGGGTGGGTGTGGGTGTGGGTGTGGTTGTCATGTGGTGCTGGAGGAGTGCTCTCCCAGTCTGGTTGGAGTCCCAGCACTGGGAGGACGCCGAGCCAGACTCTGAAATATGAATACTCCAGCCTATAAAGCACCCATGATTCTGTCATCGTGTCGTTACAGCAAGACAAAACAGAGAGCTGGGGAGCATAAAACAAAAAACATTTGTTACTGCAGATTGAAATTTGGATCCAAAAATAACATGTTCATCCTATTTGGTGTTTTTAAAGCTGCACTGATGCTTGATGAATCAGTATGGGAAAAGACGACATGTTAGCTACAAAACGTTGGAGTGACGTTGTGCTTCTCCGTGAAGATGTGTACTGATTATTTGTGCCTGCGATCTCATCATAGAGA
>JAGFZM010005174.1:0-12213 GCA_017657215.1 Limnothrissa miodon | reverse complement strand
GAGGAGAGGAGAGGAGAGGAGAGGAGAGGAGAGGAGAGGAGAGAAGAGAAGAGGAGAGAAGAGGAGAGGAGAGAAGAGGAGAGAAGAGAAGTCTCTACCTGATACGGCTTCTCCGTGCTGGTGACCTGTGTGTGTCGAACAGGGAGTTGTTGCTTTGCTTTCTGTTCACGGGCTCTGCATACAAACAGACACACGTGGCGACAGAATGATGAGGACGAAGGGGACACACAAAGCAAGGAAGCAAACCATGTGTGAACAAAAACAAAGACACCACAGTTCCTAAACAAACTGTGAAAAGTATGACTGCTTGTATCTAACTTGCATTCAGATTTACTACTTTTCCAAGTAGTTAGTCTTGAATATAACTACCATCACCTTACATCACCTTACACCAAAAAGTCCACTGGTCCCGTTAAACTCAGTGACTCGAGAGCTCGCAGTGACCCCTGCATCTTGTTGCTGGCAGGTTGTGGGACACTCTAAGTGAAGTGTGTTTCTCAAACTTACCTATGGGGGGCGCTTCGTAGCGCTGCACAGTCTTGCGCTGCCTGAGGTTGTAAGGGCGGTCGTTCTCTTCGCCAGGCTCTTCGGCCTCATCCCCTTCGTCGTCTTCATCGTCCTCTTCCTCCCCGTCATCTTCATCCTCGTCGTCATCAGCCTCTTCGTTGGATTCTATGAGAAAAAAGAGACGAGATTCAATATCCATCCATCAAACTCTCAATCCTACAGATATTTAAAGGTCACACAATAGTGACAAATTGGTTGCAAACAAATCAACTCTTTTGAAATCTAGTTGGTCTCACTCAACACTCCAGCGAGAGCTTGCCAATCATTACCAAGAGCATACAAATCAATCACGATTTGTGAACAAGAAGTCTTTTAGTCAACTAGAGCAGCACCAAAGAGTTTTGAAAATCGCACCTTCCACAGATTGGAATGGAAGCATCCCATCAGGCAAGTCAATTGTAGTTTCACTTGAACTATAGATCGCTACCCAATTGGACAAACTTGTTTAGTGCTGTTAAAGCCGATATAGGGCCGCAAAGCGAATGCAGCAAGTATCGTTCACCTTGTTACGAGTTGATGGACCACCAAAACGTTTTTGAAAACATTATTGTAAGGTTTTAAAAAGTCTTTGGTCTTTATATCAACCATTGTCATCATTCTGTTAAAAAATTCTTTGTGTACATACAGTAACACATTAGCCAGACCTGGCCTACCGCAGTGAAATATCAGAGACACTTTTGGCGTAATGGTGTTTGGAGAAGTGAAAGAGACAAATCATATTGTAAATCACAATCAACAGCTTGTTTATGAGTCGCAGGTCTCTTTTTCTCTCTTTTTCATGTGCGCACAACACATCACTAGAACAAACAAATGAACGAACAAACAAAAAAACAAACTGAACAAATGACTCGTTTTAATTAACTGAACAACGAGAACTACATCCCAACAAAGCATTTTGATCACTTGAAACACACTCTACTGTTCTACAATGTGTTCTGCGATGTTCTATTTGTGTGTTTATTTGTCTGCAAGTCATGCAGTTCTTTACTGTATGTCGTTAAAAATCTTGAGCGTGTTTCATGCATTTTACTGGCTTGTAAAATGCCAGTATGTGTAAGTAGTTATATATGAACTGACACGTCTATGTACAACGTGCATTGAGCGCGCGCACACGCCTCACCCCCTGTGTTGTCCCCCTCCTCCTCTTCTACTGGGCTCTCCTTCTTGCTGAGGGCCTTGTGGTGAGTCTGCATTCCGAACGAGTTCCGCCGCATCGACTTCCTCCTCTTCACCCGCGAGTACATGTCCATGTTCTCCTACAGAACCCACGGGGGGAAATGCTAAGAACAAGTACATGCCGCTCTGTCTGCGGTCTGAAGGCTTATGTAGAGAGATCTAACTGGTTGGGAAAACTGACATGGAACTTGGATCTTTCTTAGTGTACAATCCTTATGGTTAGTTGAGACTACACAATTCTCCATTATTGTCTGTACATCATTTAACATGTCACACTATGCGATCACAGAGCCATGAATTTAGCATTTGGCACAGTCGAAAGACTGGCCAGACTACAAGGACAGAAGTCTTTATATCATCTAAGATTTGAGAGTACGGCATGTCAACATTCAATACATCATTGCCATTCTCCAAAAATTCGGTCATGCCAAACTTTCCCTCGTGGGGTTTTCGAACGTCACAGGAGAACCATAACCATAACCATGTCACACTACAAGACCTCATCTCGTCGCTAACTTTTTCAAATCGTACACGATCCAGCAATTTTGTATGCGTCAAGGAATTCGGGGCAAAATCCGGCTGAAATCGTGTAGTCTGAACTAGCCATTAGTGTGCAGATTCTAGGTATTGATGAAGAGAATTGGAATAAATGTGGCTAAAATTTATGGTGTCAGTTTTTAACAAAACACTTAGAACCGACCAGTTCAGTGTCAGTCCACATGCGGAGACGTTCCACTTCCCGGTTCTGTCGAATGTTGCTGATGTTGTCCATCTCCTGAAGAACCGCTTCTGCTGTGCTGTTTTGTTAAAACACAACAAAGAGGCAAAACATTAACACACAAAATCCAACTCAAAACTCAAAACGCAGCTAAACAGGCTACTTAAAACACAAACAGCACACATTCTTGTGTTTTACTCAAAATTTCTTACACATCCTTAACACACAAACAATTCAATTCAATTCAATTTATTTTTCAATTCAATTTTATTTATATAGCGCATTTTTACAAAAGGCATGTCACAAAGCGCTTAACACAAGAGGCCCAATGAGCAACAGGGGCAAGGAAAAACTCCCTCGCAGCGTTTTTTGTTTTTACTTGTTATGGTAGAGGAAGAAACCTTGGGCAGTTCCGACGGCTCAAGGGGCTAACCCAACTGCCTAGGGCAGGTTTTCAGTCTCTTAGATGGTGAGTAGTCCACTATTATTCCATTAGATACATATTACAAGAAAATTTTGGTAAATAAAGTACAGTAATATAGGAGTCCCATTAGAATCCCAGGATATAGTCCCATGTCATTAGGCGCAGTCAAGCCAGGGGCCAGCTAGAGGCTGTAACAATCATGTCAGGGTCATCTGTGAGCTGAAGGCAGACCGCCCAGGAAGCCAGAGATGCAGGATCAGGCAGTGGAGGGCAGGGGTGACCCTCAGCAGGGAGGCAGTGGCATGGACAGTGCCGCCGGATCACGTTGGAAGAAGGTCCCAGGAGGTGCAGGCGCAGGCAGTGGAAGGCAGTGATGACTCACGGCAGGGTGGTAAAGGCATGGAAAATCAGAGAGGCATTAAACTATAGCAGCATAACTAAGGTATGATGTATAACAAGCCAACACCACCAAAGGAAATGGTCAGTGGCCACCAAGCCCTGGACAGGAGCTTACAGCAGAGGCAGTCCTTTCCAATAAAACCCTGAGGAGATGTGGCTTACCATACACCATCCCTAACTAAAGGGGTCAGTAAATAGAAAGGTTTTGAGTCTAGACTTAAAGGTGTTGAGAGTGTCCGCTTGACGAATGTTAGAAGGGAGTTTGTTCCACAGGACAGGCGCACGATGGCAGAAAGCTCTTCCGCCCATTGTTGATTTTGATATTCTAGGAATTACTAGGAGACCAGCATTCTGTGACCTTAGGGGTCTAGAAGGGTGGTAGGGAACAAGTAAGTCTTTAATATATGCTGGAGCAAGGCCATTAAGGGCTTTATATGTTAGGAGAAGTATTTTAAAATCAATTCGGCTTTTAACAGGAAGCCAATGTAAGGAAGCAAGGACAGGTGTGATATGTTCATATTTTTTTGTCCTTGTGAGTGCTCGTGCTGCAGCATTTTGTATTAGTTGAAGGTTTTTGATGCAGCTAGTACCACATCCAGAGAACAGTGCATTGCAATAGTCAAGTCTGGAGGTAACAAATGCATGTATTAGTTTTTCTGCATCCTCAAAAGAAAGGAATTTTCTGACCTTAGCAATGTTGCGTAAATGAAAGAATGAGGTTTTGGAGATATGCTTTACATGACTATTTAAAGAGAGGTCTTGATCAATATACACCCCAAGGTTCTTGACCTTTGTGTTAGGTGTGAGTGAAAGGTCACTAAGTAAGCTCTGATGATGGGGTAAAGTGTTGGTCAGGTTTTTAGGGCCAATCAACATGACTTCAGTCTTATCAGAGTTTAAGCAAAGGAAATTATTAGTCATCCAGTTTTTGATGTCACTGAGGCAGGCAACAAGTTTTGTTACTGGCGTACAATCATTAGGCTTCATTGAAAGGTATAGTTGGGTATCATCTGCGTAAGAGTGGAAGGTAATGCCATGTTTTCTAATAACAGATCCCAAAGGTAGCATGTAAAGGGAGAATAGCAGAGGTCCCAGTACTGATCCTTGGGGCACACCATACTTGACTTCAGTGTGGCATGATGCTTCATTATGTGCATGTACAAACTGGTAACGTCCAGTAAGGTATGACCTGAGCCAGGCTAATGCAGAATCTTTGATGCCAATCATATGCTCAAGTCTATGTAGTAGGATGCTGTGATCAATAGTGTCGAAAGCAGCACTTAGATCCAGTAGGATTAATAATGAAATGCATCCATTATCAGATGAGATAAGGAGATCATTGTAGACCTTTACTAGGGCTGATTCTGTGCTATGGTATGCTCTAAAGCCAGATTGATAGGTTTCCTGAATGTTATTTGCGTCCAAGAAAGTACGAATTTGCTTAGACACTATTTTTTCAAGAATCTTTGATATAAATGGGAGGTTGGATATAGGTCGGTAGTTAGCCAGGACATCAGGGTCAAGGTTGGGCTTTTTGATTAAAGGCTTAATGACAGATGTCTTGAAAAGTTTGGGAACATGTCCTGCTGCAAGAGAGTGATTTATAATATTAAGTATCGGCTCAGCTAGGCTAGGGAGAGTAGCCTTAAGGAGATCAGTAGGAATTGGATCCAGTAGACAAGTAGAGGCCTTACTTGATGAGATCAGCTTGATAATTTCAGATATACTGGCAGGTGTAAACGAGTCCAGGTATGCTATAGGTCGGCTAGGGGTTGCTGTTTCCATTATAGGGGAACCAGCTGAATTTGAGGTTTGAATGGTGTTATTTATTTTACCTCTAATACATTCAATTTTATCATTAAAAAAAAATCATGAAATCATTACTGTCTAATGTTTTTGGAATTGAGTGTGTCACTTCATTCCTACTTTTAGTTAAGCGTGATATTGTGTTAAAGAGGAATTTGGGATTGTTTTTATTATCATTTATAAGTGAGGAGTAGTATTCTGTTTTTGCATTATTAAGTGCTTTCTTATAGTCTTTTATGCTGTCTTTCCATGCAAGATGGAACACTTCAAGTTTGGTGGCATACCATTTTCTCTCAAGTTTACGTGCAGCTTGCTTCATTGAGCGTGTCTGTGCTGTATACCATGGGGCAATTTTGTCTTGTTTTCTAATTTTCTTTTTAAGTGGCGCAATGGAATTTAATGTAGTGTAAAGTGCATCTATAACATTATCAGTTAATTGATCAACTTGAGTAGGGCTGGGAGGAGGGCCTTTTAATGTGTATTGTGTCATTAAGGGTTCAAGAAGAGAAGGAATTTTATCTATGAAGTCGCTTGTGGCTTGGGAGGTTATTCGTCTAGTGTGGTAGCAAATAGAGTTAGGGGCTGTAGAATCTATTGTAGTCTTTAGAGTTATTAGGGAATGGTCAGTTAGTGAAGGACATTGAGGTAGGATAGCAAGTTGTTCTATTTGTGCACCATATGTTAGAACAAGGTCAATAGTATGACTACCTTTATGTGTGGGTGTATTAACATGTTGGAAAAAGCCAATGTGTTCAATTAAGGATTGGAACGCTGATGCCAGGCTATTATTTACATCATCGACGTGGATGTTGAAATCGCCCAACACTATAATATTATCAGTTTTAATGACTAGTGAGGAAAGAAATTCTGAGAATTCAGTCATAAAGTCAGAATAGGGGCCTGGGGGTCTATATAACGTTACAATCGTTAAGGGTATATTAGGTCTAGATGTTTTGTCAGGTTGCATAAGATTGAGAACAAGGACCTCAAAAGATTTAAATTTATATTCAAATTTGGGAGCCATAGTAAGGTTGGAGTTATAAATTGTGGCAACACCACCGCCACGACCATTGTGTCGAGGTATGTGGTAATTAAAGTGACTTGGAGGAGTAGCCTCATTAAGTGGAAGGTATTCGTCCGGTTTTAGCCACGTTTCGGTTAGGCAAAGTATGTCAATTTCATTATCGGTAATAAGCTCATTTATTAGGGCGGTCTTTGAGGAGAGGGAACGAATATTTAGTAATCCGAATTTCATTTGTGATTTCTGATCACGTTTATTTGTTTCTGGTTTTATAAATATGAGGTTGCTACTGTTTACTCCCTTAACTGGTTGTTTTGCGATTTGTCTGGTCGCGGACACTCTCCCTAACTGCCTGCTGGGTTGACAGTGAGGCGGCAGAGATCTGTGTAAGACAGTAATTCTGCTACCTGGACCAACTCTGGTATGTCAGGAACACGCCGAGTTTAAGTGCCGGTCAATGTTCCTAGAAAGGAGCTCAGCACCCATCCTCGAAGGATGAATGCCGTCTCGATTCAAAAGTCCAGGTTTTCCCCAGAAAGAACTAAAGTTATCAATGAAGCCCACATTGTTATCGGCACACCAGCCCGACAGCCATTGGTTGAGTGAAAAAATTCTGCTGAAAATTTCTTCACCGCGTTTAATAGGTATGGGACCAGAGAAAGTTACTGAGTCTGACATCGTTTGTGCCAACCTGCACAATGAAATAAAGCTTGTTTTAGTGATCTCCGACTGTCTTAACCGGACATCGTTAGTGCCAGTGTGGATGACTATCCTAGGGTATTTTACACTTCGTTTAGCCACTAGCACTTTCAAATAGGCTTCGATGTCACTCGCTCTAGCCCCAGAGATTGAAGTGACTATGGCCGATGGTGTCGCTAGCTTCACGTTTCGTACTGTAGAAGCACCAATTACCAGAGTTTTATTTTGGTTGGGAGGATTACTTAAAGGGGAGAATCGGTTTGAAACTTGAAGTGGTTGGTGGTGTGCTTGGGACTTAGTTCCGCGACTAGAACGCCTCACCGTAACCCACTGTCCCTGCTGCGAAGGGGATGCCGCCTGTTGACTGGTTAGCTGGCTAAGGGGTGAGCTATCTGGTGCATCCACGTTTGCTAGGTTAATAGGGCTAGCTGATGCTAAGTTGCTGTTGTTAGCTAATACGTGGAAGCAACTTTCTAGATCTGTGATCCTCGCCTCCAAGCTGGCAAGCTGTCTACATGTATTACACGTACCATTATCACTAAAGGAGGCTTTGGAATAACTAAACATCTGACAAGCCGGACAACAGATAGGAGAGCAAGGAGGGGAATGCATAGTGCAGTGTCCAAAGTAGTTAGCACTAGCTGTGGATTATGAGTGTAGGCAGCGAGCCAATAATGATACACAGTTTAGACCGGGAATGTGTAAAATAAATCTAAGATAGTGTTAACAGTGCAGTAGTGTAGCACACAGAACACAAACGTGTGGATGAATTAAAATCTATAATAAAAAATCTATAATAAAAATCTATAATAATCTCGACAGTTGACTAACGTGGCACACAGCTACAAACACAAGCAGTGGGGGAAATGACGTAACGCGCTTACCGTAATGACGTAGGTTCCGTAGAGTTGGAAATGGCATCAAAAACACACACACACACCCCTCAGGATCATAAGCATATGCATGTACTGCATGTTCTCAAACATTTTCACAGAGGATTACATATTTTTGTGTATGCAGACAATGCACACACACACACACACACACACACACACACGACTGACACAGATAAACAAGAGCACAGTCAGACATGTAAAGGCAAACACACACACACACACACACACACACAGGCAAGCTGTAGGTATGGCAGCCATGTTGAAACCCATGTGAGGTTCTACTAGTGTTCCCTCCAAAGGCAGCAGATTGCCCGGCCGCTCATGCTGGTCATCAGTTCCCCAGCACAGACCAACCATCTGGTCCAGTGCAGCTGACCCATCATGGCCATCACACACACACACACACACACACACACGTTTGAAATCTTTATTTTAACGCATCATATTATTTCATAGGCAGAATTTAAAACACATCTTTGGCACTCATTAGTAAAAAGAGTCCAAAGCATGTTTTCTTGATGGTATATTTTCCAACAATGGCAGTAACAACGGGCACACACACACACACACAATTCTTACCCTCCATCTCCATTGTACATTCACAACTATCTTTCCCTTAGTTACCACAACACCAACCAACATGCTGAGCTACCAGTCACACACACACACACAGACACACACAACCATATGGACATGTTTGATCTTGTGGTTAGATGGCCATTTGTGGAGTCAAGGGGAAAAGCAGTTTTCTGTGGAGTTAAGCTCGGTCCACACACACGTCACTACTCACTTGGTCACCACTCAGAGACAGTTTGGTGGTTTTTGAGCGTCCGCGCTCACTCCGTTTACGCCACCTGTTTATAATCTGTATCCAGCATTCTGATTGGTACTCGCATCGCGCAACAGTTAAAATATCAGAATCCGCCCACGACATGACATCGCATCACTTCTACTCTCCTCGTCTATCCAGGGCTTGCATTCCATCGCTGGAACACTTTCACATTCTATTGACTTTTATCGCTCAGCGAGTAGCGACGTGTGTGGACTCAACATTAGTTCAAGCTGACTCAACAGAAGACCATCACCTCTTATATGATAACATCTAACATGTCCAGGAACTCAGCAATTGGCTTCAGATGAGTCGTTTTGTTGTCTGTGAGCCCCCATGTCTGTCTGTGAAACTCTGACAGAACTCTCTCAGGGTGTTATTCTCTGTGTGTGTGAGTGTGTGTGAGTGTGTATGTGTGAGTGTGTTTACACATCAACTACTTGTTGATGATCTGGTGAAAACGGCTATTGTTCTCTGCGTGCCTGTGTGTGTGTGTGTGCGTGTGTGTGTGTGTGTGTGAGTGTGTGTGTTCTTGTGTAGCCATGTGACTGGCTGAGTTGTGTGTATGAATGTGTGCGTGTGTGTATGCATTTATGTGTCTGTGTGCACAACCTGCTGATGAGCTGATCAAACAGCAAACTCTGGTTAAGGTGTATGTGTGTGTGTGAGAGAGAGAGAGAGAATGTGTGTGCGTGTATGCATTTGTGTGTCTGTGTGCACAACCTGTTGATGAGCTGGTCAAATGGCAGACTCTGGTTAAGGTAGGTGTGTGTGAGTGTGTGTGTGTGTGTGTGTGTGTCTGTGAATGAATGTGTGTGCATATATGCATGTGTGTGTCTGTGTGTAAAACCTGTTGATGAGCTGATCAAACACCAGACTATGGTTAAGGTGTGTGTGTGTGTGTGTGTGTGTGTGTGAGAGTGTGTATGATTTTGTATACTACCTGTTGATGAGTTGATCAAACACCAGAATATGGTTAAGGTGTGTGTGTGTGTGTGTGTGTGTGTGTGTGTATGATTGTGTATACTACCTGTTGATGACTGGTCAAACACCAGACTCTGGTTAAGGTGCTGAAATGAAAGGTATGCGTCTGTGTGTGTGTGTGTGTGTGTGTGTGTGTGTGTGTGTTACCTGTTGATGAGCTGGTCAAACAGCAGACTCTGGTTAAGGTGCTGAAAGGTGCTCTTCCTGGTGCGGCAGCTTCGCACCTCCCCGTTGAGGCGGGAACGGTCTCCATCTCCTCCGTCTCCGCCCCCTCGCTCCCGTTGGCTCATACGCGCTGCAATTAACACAGAAGAGGCGGGGCTTAAGGACCAGCCAATCAAAGAGGTGTTGCACATCTATCCAATCAGCAAACGATGAGCTAGCAATTGGGCCAATCAGTGACAAACCCAAAGAGGTGGGAACACACATCTAACACCACACATCTTAAGTTGCAGTTATCTAATTAGAAACAACTTCAAAGTAACGGCTTGGATCTTCCCAACGCAACTAATGGAGTTTTAATGAACCCCATGAATCGTGCCTTAATCCTGCTTTGTGATAGGAGCCCAGCCGCTGGACCTACAGCAGAGCTATAATTTTCAGGCTCGAAGTTGCCTCAAAGTTGCACCGTTTGACTCTATAATAGAAACACAGGGAGGGTGCCATCATGGCACAGTTGGCCTAGACGCCATATCATAATACGGGGATCCGGATTCGATTCTGACCCAAGGTCATTTTCCGATCCTACCCCATCTCTCTCTCTCCCACTCATTTCCTGTCATTCTCCACTGTCCTGTTGAAAAAAAATATCTTAAAAAAAAAAACACAGGGCAGGGGCCACACAGACCTTGGTGGCCGTTGGTCAAGAGGAGGGGAATACAGAGACTTCAGTGGAGCAACACACACGTGCTGTGCTGCACGCCCACAGATGTTTACGCGTCATGCCCACTGCTACAAGTGCATGTAGCGCGCAGTCATGGCGACCGCCACCGACAACACCGGAACTCTGCCTCACCCCGCACACGTGCATTTAGATGTGGGATAACGGACTGTTTTTTTTTTTTTTAACGATATATTTTGGGGCTTTTTGCCTTTTATTCGGAAAGTGATAGTTGAGAGGATAGTGGAGACAGGAAATGATTGGGAGAGAGAGATGGGGCGGGATCGGCAAAGGACCACAGGTCGGATTCGAACCCGGGTCGCCGAAGTCATGGCACGACGCCTTAGCCCGCTGAGCCACAGCGCCTCCGGCAACAGGACTGTTGATTGTTGCGTGCTACCCAAACACAGACAGGAGAGAGGAGAAGAAAAAAAGGCAAGCACACTTACTGTGTCCATTTTGAAGAGCACCAGAGGATAACCTGAAGAGATAAGAAGACAATGACATGACATGAACAAACAGGCAGCAAAGTAAGTGTAAGTAAGTGTTCAAATCTATATAGCATAGCCAATGTATATATTAATAAGGGTTTCACTTCAGTAAGTGTTCAAATCTATATAGCATAGCCAATGTATATATTAATAAGGGTTTCACTTCAGTAAGTGTTCAAATCCATATAGCATTGCCAATGTATATATTAATAAGGATTTCATAGGATGGGCCAATTAATTGCGTGGGTCATTTAAGAGACGCGTCCTCTGGGGCTTTTATGTTGGTGACGATGTCTGACTACCTGCCAGAAGGTGGATGGAAAATTCCAACATGACATATACCAGTTATATATACATAATTATTATTACAGAGCACACAGACCTGTGTGTGTGTGTTTGTGCGTGTGGTGAGAGAGTGTGTGTGTGTGTGTGTAAGCGAGTGAGCGAGTGAGAGAGAGAGAGTGAGAGAAAGAGTATGTTTATGAATGTGCGTCTGTGAGAGTGCATGTGCGTGTGTTTATTTCCCAAGCACGGTTTCACAATGTGAAATTTTCATCAAGCCACCTAATCAATTATGCAATCTCCTACCGAAATCACACTGCAGGAGTGGGGAGCCAAGGCACAGCCCCACATAAAAACTTATAGACCCAACAGCACTACACAAAGTTAATGATTCTACAGAAACAGAAACAGACATGAATTCGCCCCTAGAAAAGCACACATGAGAAGGAAAAGTTACGGAGTCTAATTTATTGACTTGTTCACAGTATGTCGTCCATCACTATGAGACGATCTTATTAATTTATTCACTATCTGTGCTGCAAGCTTCCTGAGGGGAAAGCAACAAAGACACACTTGTGTGTGTGTGTGTGTGTGACGGGCCATTTAATCTACATTTGTCTGCAAGTATGTATGTGCGCGAGGTGCTTGTAGGACGGTCCATTTAAGCTACATGTCCACAGTACAAGAGATGGCCATGTATTCCCAAAGACCATGTCTCTAGGAGACTTGCTGCTGATGCATATATATATATGTGTATGTGTGTGTGTGTGTGTGTGTCTATTTATGTATACATACACCTCTCACCTAAGGCAACACAAACCACAGCTTTGAAGAGGGCAACCCTTGAAGTGTTTGGAGTCCTGTGTGTGTGTGTGTGTGTGTGTGTGCTACTACATGGTGGATGAGTGTGGACCTGTAGGTGCTGTTGTGTGTGTGTGTGTGAGTAGGGCAAGGAGTTTGGGTGTGTGTGTGTTTGTGCTGCTACATGGTGCATTAGTGCATTAGTGTGGACATCTAAGTGCTGTAGTGTGTGTGTGTGTG
>JAGFZM010005173.1:0-12380 GCA_017657215.1 Limnothrissa miodon | reverse complement strand
GAGGAGAGGAGAGGAGAGGAGAGGAGAGGAGAGGAGAGGAGAGAAGAGAAGAGGAGAGAAGAGGAGAGGAGAGAAGAGGAGAGAAGAGAAGTCTCTACCTGATACGGCTTCTCCGTGCTGGTGACCTGTGTGTGTCGAACAGGGAGTTGTTGCTTTGCTTTCTGTTCACGGGCTCTGCATACAAACAGACACACGTGGCGACAGAATGATGAGGACGAAGGGGACACACAAAGCAAGGAAGCAAACCATGTGTGAACAAAAACAAAGACACCACAGTTCCTAAACAAACTGTGAAAAGTATGACTGCTTGTATCTAACTTGCATTCAGATTTACTACTTTTCCAAGTAGTTAGTCTTGAATATAACTACCATCACCTTACATCACCTTACACCAAAAAGTCCACTGGTCCCGTTAAACTCAGTGACTCGAGAGCTCGCAGTGACCCCTGCATCTTGTTGCTGGCAGGTTGTGGGACACTCTAAGTGAAGTGTGTTTCTCAAACTTACCTATGGGGGGCGCTTCGTAGCGCTGCACAGTCTTGCGCTGCCTGAGGTTGTAAGGGCGGTCGTTCTCTTCGCCAGGCTCTTCGGCCTCATCCCCTTCGTCGTCTTCATCGTCCTCTTCCTCCCCGTCATCTTCATCCTCGTCGTCATCAGCCTCTTCGTTGGATTCTATGAGAAAAAAGAGACGAGATTCAATATCCATCCATCAAACTCTCAATCCTACAGATATTTAAAGGTCACACAATAGTGACAAATTGGTTGCAAACAAATCAACTCTTTTGAAATCTAGTTGGTCTCACTCAACACTCCAGCGAGAGCTTGCCAATCATTACCAAGAGCATACAAATCAATCACGATTTGTGAACAAGAAGTCTTTTAGTCAACTAGAGCAGCACCAAAGAGTTTTGAAAATCGCACCTTCCACAGATTGGAATGGAAGCATCCCATCAGGCAAGTCAATTGTAGTTTCACTTGAACTATAGATCGCTACCCAATTGGACAAACTTGTTTAGTGCTGTTAAAGCCGATATAGGGCCGCAAAGCGAATGCAGCAAGTATCGTTCACCTTGTTACGAGTTGATGGACCACCAAAACGTTTTTGAAAACATTATTGTAAGGTTTTAAAAAGTCTTTGGTCTTTATATCAACCATTGTCATCATTCTGTTAAAAAATTCTTTGTGTACATACAGTAACACATTAGCCAGACCTGGCCTACCGCAGTGAAATATCAGAGACACTTTTGGCGTAATGGTGTTTGGAGAAGTGAAAGAGACAAATCATATTGTAAATCACAATCAACAGCTTGTTTATGAGTCGCAGGTCTCTTTTTCTCTCTTTTTCATGTGCGCACAACACATCACTAGAACAAACAAATGAACGAACAAACAAAAAAACAAACTGAACAAATGACTCGTTTTAATTAACTGAACAACGAGAACTACATCCCAACAAAGCATTTTGATCACTTGAAACACACTCTACTGTTCTACAATGTGTTCTGCGATGTTCTATTTGTGTGTTTATTTGTCTGCAAGTCATGCAGTTCTTTACTGTATGTCGTTAAAAATCTTGAGCGTGTTTCATGCATTTTACTGGCTTGTAAAATGCCAGTATGTGTAAGTAGTTATATATGAACTGACACGTCTATGTACAACGTGCATTGAGCGCGCGCACACGCCTCACCCCCTGTGTTGTCCCCCTCCTCCTCTTCTACTGGGCTCTCCTTCTTGCTGAGGGCCTTGTGGTGAGTCTGCATTCCGAACGAGTTCCGCCGCATCGACTTCCTCCTCTTCACCCGCGAGTACATGTCCATGTTCTCCTACAGAACCCACGGGGGGAAATGCTAAGAACAAGTACATGCCGCTCTGTCTGCGGTCTGAAGGCTTATGTAGAGAGATCTAACTGGTTGGGAAAACTGACATGGAACTTGGATCTTTCTTAGTGTACAATCCTTATGGTTAGTTGAGACTACACAATTCTCCATTATTGTCTGTACATCATTTAACATGTCACACTATGCGATCACAGAGCCATGAATTTAGCATTTGGCACAGTCGAAAGACTGGCCAGACTACAAGGACAGAAGTCTTTATATCATCTAAGATTTGAGAGTACGGCATGTCAACATTCAATACATCATTGCCATTCTCCAAAAATTCGGTCATGCCAAACTTTCCCTCGTGGGGTTTTCGAACGTCACAGGAGAACCATAACCATAACCATGTCACACTACAAGACCTCATCTCGTCGCTAACTTTTTCAAATCGTACACGATCCAGCAATTTTGTATGCGTCAAGGAATTCGGGGCAAAATCCGGCTGAAATCGTGTAGTCTGAACTAGCCATTAGTGTGCAGATTCTAGGTATTGATGAAGAGAATTGGAATAAATGTGGCTAAAATTTATGGTGTCAGTTTTTAACAAAACACTTAGAACCGACCAGTTCAGTGTCAGTCCACATGCGGAGACGTTCCACTTCCCGGTTCTGTCGAATGTTGCTGATGTTGTCCATCTCCTGAAGAACCGCTTCTGCTGTGCTGTTTTGTTAAAACACAACAAAGAGGCAAAACATTAACACACAAAATCCAACTCAAAACTCAAAACGCAGCTAAACAGGCTACTTAAAACACAAACAGCACACATTCTTGTGTTTTACTCAAAATTTCTTACACATCCTTAACACACAAACAATTCAATTCAATTCAATTTATTTTTCAATTCAATTTTATTTATATAGCGCATTTTTACAAAAGGCATGTCACAAAGCGCTTAACACAAGAGGCCCAATGAGCAACAGGGGCAAGGAAAAACTCCCTTGCAGCGTTTTTTGTTTTTACTTGTTATGGTAGAGGAAGAAACCTTGGGCAGTTCCGACGGCTCAAGGGGCTAACCCAACTGCCTAGGGCAGGTTTTCAGTCTCTTAGATGGTGAGTAGTCCACTATTATTCCATTAGATACATATTACAAGAAAATTTTGGTAAATAAAGTACAGTAATATAGGAGTCCCATTAGAATCCCAGGATATAGTCCCATGTCATTAGGCGCAGTCAAGCCAGGGGCCAGCTAGAGGCTGTAACAATCATGTCAGGGTCATCTGTGAGCTGAAGGCAGACCGCCCAGGAAGCCAGAGATGCAGGATCAGGCAGTGGAGGGCAGGGGTGACCCTCAGCAGGGAGGCAGTGGCATGGACAGTGCCGCCGGATCACGTTGGAAGAAGGTCCCAGGAGGTGCAGGCGCAGGCAGTGGAAGGCAGTGATGACTCACGGCAGGGTGGTAAAGGCATGGAAAATCAGAGAGGAGATGAGTTAGAACAGTCTCCATCAGATTTCAGAGAATGTGAGTTATATTGCATGTGAAACCATATACAGATGTTGGCTAAGTGAAGAGAGAGAAGTAAGTGGAGAGGAAAAGAGAGGAGGAGAAAGACAGAGTGAAAATTGTACGGCTTAACAGATGGGTGGATTGTGGCGGCATTAAACTATAGCAGCATAACTAAGGTATGATGTATAACAAGCCAACACCACCAAAGGAAATGGTCAGTGGCCACCAAGCCCTGGACAGGAGCTTACAGCAGAGGCAGTCCTTTCCAATAAAACCCTGAGGAGATGTGGCTTACCATACACCATCCCTAACTAAAGGGGTCAGTAAATAGAAAGGTTTTGAGTCTAGACTTAAAGGTGTTGAGAGTGTCCGCTTGACGAATGTTAGAAGGGAGTTTGTTCCACAGGACAGGCGCACGATGGCAGAAAGCTCTTCCGCCCATTGTTGATTTTGATATTCTAGGAATTGCTAGGAGACCAGCATTCTGTGACCTTAGGGGTCTAGAAGGGTGGTAGGGAACAAGTAAGTCTTTAATATATGCTGGAGCAAGGCCATTAAGGGCTTTATATGTTAGGAGAAGTATTTTAAAATCAATTCGGCTTTTAACAGGAAGCCAATGTAAGGAAGCAAGGACAGGTGTGATATGTTCATATTTTTTTGTCCTTGTGAGTGCTCGTGCTGCAGCATTTTGTATTAGTTGAAGGTTTTTGATGCAGCTAGTACCACATCCAGAGAACAGTGCATTGCAATAGTCAAGTCTGGAGGTAACAAATGCATGTATTAGTTTTTCTGCATCCTCAAAAGAAAGGAATTTTCTGACCTTAGCAATGTTGCGTAAATGAAAGAATGAGGTTTTGGAGATATGCTTTACATGACTATTTAAAGAGAGGTCTTGATCAATATACACCCCAAGGTTCTTGACCTTTGTGTTAGGTGTGAGTGAAAGGTCACTAAGTAAGCTCTGATGATGGGGTAAAGTGTTGGTCAGGTTTTTAGGGCCAATCAACATGACTTCAGTCTTATCAGAGTTTAAGCAAAGGAAATTATTAGTCATCCAGTTTTTGATGTCACTGAGGCAGGCAACAAGTTTTGTTACTGGCGTACAATCATTAGGCTTCATTGAAAGGTATAGTTGGGTATCATCTGCGTAAGAGTGGAAGGTAATGCCATGTTTTCTAATAACAGATCCCAAAGGTAGCATGTAAAGGGAGAATAGCAGAGGTCCCAGTACTGATCCTTGGGGCACACCATACTTGACTTCAGTGTGGCATGATGCTTCATTATGTGCATGTACAAACTGGTAACGTCCAGTAAGGTATGACCTGAGCCAGGCTAATGCAGAATCTTTGATGCCAATCATATGCTCAAGTCTATGTAGTAGGATGCTGTGATCAATAGTGTCGAAAGCAGCACTTAGATCCAGTAGGATTAATAATGAAATGCATCCATTATCAGATGAGATAAGGAGATCATTGTAGACCTTTACTAGGGCTGATTCTGTGCTATGGTATGCTCTAAAGCCAGATTGATAGGTTTCCTGAATGTTATTTGCGTCCAAGAAAGTACGAATTTGCTTAGACACTATTTTTTCAAGAATCTTTGATATAAATGGGAGGTTGGATATAGGTCGGTAGTTAGCCAGGACATCAGGGTCAAGGTTGGGCTTTTTGATTAAAGGCTTAATGACAGATGTCTTGAAAAGTTTGGGAACATGTCCTGCTGCAAGAGAGTGATTTATAATATTAAGTATCGGCTCAGCTAGGCTAGGGAGAGTAGCCTTAAGGAGATCAGTAGGAATTGGATCCAGTAGACAAGTAGAGGCCTTACTTGATGAGATCAGCTTGATAATTTCAGATATACTGGCAGGTGTAAACGAGTCCAGGTATGCTATAGGTCGGCTAGGGGTTGCTGTTTCCATTATAGGGGAACCAGCTGAATTTGAGGTTTGAATGGTGTTATTTATTTTACCTCTAATACATTCAATTTTATCATTAAAAAAAAATCATGAAATCATTACTGTCTAATGTTTTTGGAATTGAGTGTGTCACTTCATTCCTACTTTTAGTTAAGCGTGATATTGTGTTAAAGAGGAATTTGGGATTGTTTTTATTATCATTTATAAGTGAGGAGTAGTATTCTGTTTTTGCATTATTAAGTGCTTTCTTATAGTCTTTTATGCTGTCTTTCCATGCAAGATGGAACACTTCAAGTTTGGTGGCATACCATTTTCTCTCAAGTTTACGTGCAGCTTGCTTCATTGAGCGTGTCTGTGCTGTATACCATGGGGCAATTTTGTCTTGTTTTCTAATTTTCTTTTTAAGTGGCGCAATGGAATTTAATGTAGTGTAAAGTGCATCTATAACATTATCAGTTAATTGATCAACTTGAGTAGGGCTGGGAGGAGGGCCTTTTAATGTGTATTGTGTCATTAAGGGTTCAAGAAGAGAAGGAATTTTATCTATGAAGTCGCTTGTGGCTTGGGAGGTTATTCGTCTAGTGTGGTAGCAAATAGAGTTAGGGGCTGTAGAATCTATTGTAGTCTTTAGAGTTATTAGGGAATGGTCAGTTAGTGAAGGACATTGAGGTAGGATAGCAAGTTGTTCTATTTGTGCACCATATGTTAGAACAAGGTCAATAGTATGACTACCTTTATGTGTGGGTGTATTAACATGTTGGAAAAAGCCAATGTGTTCAATTAAGGATTGGAACGCTGATGCCAGGCTATTATTTACATCATCGACGTGGATGTTGAAATCGCCCAACACTATAATATTATCAGTTTTAATGACTAGTGAGGAAAGAAATTCTGAGAATTCAGTCATAAAGTCAGAATAGGGGCCTGGGGGTCTATATAACGTTACAATCGTTAAGGGTATATTAGGTCTAGATGTTTTGTCAGGTTGCATAAGATTGAGAACAAGGACCTCAAAAGATTTAAATTTATATTCAAATTTGGGAGCCATAGTAAGGTTGGAGTTATAAATTGTGGCAACACCACCGCCACGACCATTGTGTCGAGGTATGTGGTAATTAAAGTGACTTGGAGGAGTAGCCTCATTAAGTGGAAGGTATTCGTCCGGTTTTAGCCACGTTTCGGTTAGGCAAAGTATGTCAATTTCATTATCGGTAATAAGCTCATTTATTAGGGCGGTCTTTGAGGAGAGGGAACGAATATTTAGTAATCCGAATTTCATTTGTGATTTCTGATCACGTTTATTTGTTTCTGGTTTTATAAATATGAGGTTGCTACTGTTTACTCCCTTAACTGGTTGTTTTGCGATTTGTCTGGTCGCGGACACTCTCCCTAACTGCCTGCTGGGTTGACAGTGAGGCGGCAGAGATCTGTGTAAGACAGTAATTCTGCTACCTGGACCAACTCTGGTATGTCAGGAACACGCCGAGTTTAAGTGCCGGTCAATGTTCCTAGAAAGGAGCTCAGCACCCATCCTCGAAGGATGAATGCCGTCTCGATTCAAAAGTCCAGGTTTTCCCCAGAAAGAACTAAAGTTATCAATGAAGCCCACATTGTTATCGGCACACCAGCCCGACAGCCATTGGTTGAGTGAAAAAATTCTGCTGAAAATTTCTTCACCGCGTTTAATAGGTATGGGACCAGAGAAAGTTACTGAGTCTGACATCGTTTGTGCCAACCTGCACAATGAAATAAAGCTTGTTTTAGTGATCTCCGACTGTCTTAACCGGACATCGTTAGTGCCAGTGTGGATGACTATCCTAGGGTATTTTACACTTCGTTTAGCCACTAGCACTTTCAAATAGGCTTCGATGTCACTCGCTCTAGCCCCAGAGATTGAAGTGACTATGGCCGATGGTGTCGCTAGCTTCACGTTTCGTACTGTAGAAGCACCAATTACCAGAGTTTTATTTTGGTTGGGAGGATTACTTAAAGGGGAGAATCGGTTTGAAACTTGAAGTGGTTGGTGGTGTGCTTGGGACTTAGTTCCGCGACTAGAACGCCTCACCGTAACCCACTGTCCCTGCTGCGAAGGGGATGCCGCCTGTTGACTGGTTAGCTGGCTAGGGGGTGAGCTATCTGGTGCATCCACGTTTGCTAGGTTAATAGGGCTAGCTGATGCTAAGTTGCTGTTGTTAGCTAATACGTGGAAGCAACTTTCTAGATCTGTGATCCTCGCCTCCAAGCTGGCAAGCTGTCTACATGTATTACACGTACCATTATCACTAAAGGAGGCTTTGGAATAACTAAACATCTGACAAGCCGGACAACAGATAGGAGAGCAAGGAGGGGAATGCATAGTGCAGTGTCCAAAGTAGTTAGCACTAGCTGTGGATTATGAGTGTAGGCAGCGAGCCAATAATGATACACAGTTTAGACCGGGAATGTGTAAAATAAATCTAAGATAGTGTTAACAGTGCAGTAGTGTAGCACACAGAACACAAACGTGTGGATGAATTAAAATCTATAATAAAAAATCTATAATAAAAATCTATAATAATCTCGACAGTTGACTAACGTGGCACACAGGTACAAACACAAGCAGTGGGGGAAATGACGTAACGCGCTTACCGTAATGACGTAGGTTCCGTAGAGTTGGAAATGGCATCAAAAACACACACACACACCCCTCAGGATCATAAGCATATGCATGTACTGCATGTTCTCAAACATTTTCACAGAGGATTACATATTTTTGTGTATGCAGACAATGCACACACACACACACACACACACACACACACGACTGACACAGATAAACAAGAGCACAGTCAGACATGTAAAGGCAAACACACACACACACACACACACACACAGGCAAGCTGTAGGTATGGCAGCCATGTTGAAACCCATGTGAGGTTCTACTAGTGTTCCCTCCAAAGGCAGCAGATTGCCCGGCCGCTCATGCTGGTCATCAGTTCCCCAGCACAGACCAACCATCTGGTCCAGTGCAGCTGACCCATCATGGCCATCACACACACACACACACACACACACACGTTTGAAATCTTTATTTTAACGCATCATATTATTTCATAGGCAGAATTTAAAACACATCTTTGGCACTCATTAGTAAAAAGAGTCCAAAGCATGTTTTCTTGATGGTATATTTTCCAACAATGGCAGTAACAACGGGCACACACACACACACACAATTCTTACCCTCCATCTCCATTGTACATTCACAACTATCTTTCCCTTAGTTACCACAACACCAACCAACATGCTGAGCTACCAGTCACACACACACACACAGACACACACAACCATATGGACATGTTTGATCTTGTGGTTAGATGGCCATTTGTGGAGTCAAGGGGAAAAGCAGTTTTCTGTGGAGTTAAGCTCGGTCCACACACACGTCACTACTCACTTGGTCACCACTCAGAGACAGTTTGGTGGTTTTTGAGCGTCCGCGCTCACTCCGTTTACGCCACCTGTTTATAATCTGTATCCAGCATTCTGATTGGTACTCGCATCGCGCAACAGTTAAAATATCAGAATCCGCCCACGACATGACATCGCATCACTTCTACTCTCCTCGTCTATCCAGGGCTTGCATTCCATCGCTGGAACACTTTCACATTCTATTGACTTTTATCGCTCAGCGAGTAGCGACGTGTGTGGACTCAACATTAGTTCAAGCTGACTCAACAGAAGACCATCACCTCTTATATGATAACATCTAACATGTCCAGGAACTCAGCAATTGGCTTCAGATGAGTCGTTTTGTTGTCTGTGAGCCCCCATGTCTGTCTGTGAAACTCTGACAGAACTCTCTCAGGGTGTTATTCTCTGTGTGTGTGAGTGTGTGTGAGTGTGTATGTGTGAGTGTGTTTACACATCAACTACTTGTTGATGATCTGGTGAAAACGGCTATTGTTCTCTGCGTGCCTGTGTGTGTGTGTGCGTGTGTGTGTGTGTGTGTGAGTGTGTGTGTTCTTGTGTAGCCATGTGACTGGCTGAGTTGTGTGTATGAATGTGTGCGTGTGTGTATGCATTTATGTGTCTGTGTGCACAACCTGCTGATGAGCTGATCAAACAGCAAACTCTGGTTAAGGTGTATGTGTGTGTGTGAGAGAGAGAGAGAGAATGTGTGTGCGTGTATGCATTTGTGTGTCTGTGTGCACAACCTGTTGATGAGCTGGTCAAATGGCAGACTCTGGTTAAGGTAGGTGTGTGTGAGTGTGTGTATGTGTGTGTGTGTGTCTGTGAATGAATGTGTGTGCATATATGCATGTGTGTGTCTGTGTGTAAAACCTGTTGATGAGCTGATCAAACACCAGACTATGGTTAAGGTGTGTGTGTGTGTGTGTGTGTGTGTGTGAGAGTGTGTATGATTTTGTATACTACCTGTTGATGAGTTGATCAAACACCAGAATATGGTTAAGGTGTGTGTGTGTGTGTGTGTGTGTGTGTGTGTATGATTGTGTATACTACCTGTTGATGACTGGTCAAACACCAGACTCTGGTTAAGGTGCTGAAATGAAAGGTATGCGTCTGTGTGTGTGTGTGTGTGTGTGTGTGTGTGTGTGTTACCTGTTGATGAGCTGGTCAAACAGCAGACTCTGGTTAAGGTGCTGAAAGGTGCTCTTCCTGGTGCGGCAGCTTCGCACCTCCCCGTTGAGGCGGGAACGGTCTCCATCTCCTCCGTCTCCGCCCCCTCGCTCCCGTTGGCTCATACGCGCTGCAATTAACACAGAAGAGGCGGGGCTTAAGGACCAGCCAATCAAAGAGGTGTTGCACATCTATCCAATCAGCAAACGATGAGCTAGCAATTGGGCCAATCAGTGACAAACCCAAAGAGGTGGGAACACACATCTAACACCACACATCTTAAGTTGCAGTTATCTAATTAGAAACAACTTCAAAGTAACGGCTTGGATCTTCCCAACGCAACTAATGGAGTTTTAATGAACCCCATGAATCGTGCCTTAATCCTGCTTTGTGATAGGAGCCCAGCCGCTGGACCTACAGCAGAGCTATAATTTTCAGGCTCGAAGTTGCCTCAAAGTTGCACCGTTTGACTCTATAATAGAAACACAGGGAGGGTGCCATCATGGCACAGTTGGCCTAGACGCCATATCATAATACGGGGATCCGGATTCGATTCTGACCCAAGGTCATTTTCCGATCCTACCCCATCTCTCTCTCTCCCACTCATTTCCTGTCATTCTCCACTGTCCTGTTGAAAAAAAATATCTTAAAAAAAAAAACACAGGGCAGGGGCCACACAGACCTTGGTGGCCGTTGGTCAAGAGGAGGGGAATACAGAGACTTCAGTGGAGCAACACACACGTGCTGTGCTGCACGCCCACAGATGTTTACGCGTCATGCCCACTGCTACAAGTGCATGTAGCGCGCAGTCATGGCGACCGCCACCGACAACACCGGAACTCTGCCTCACCCCGCACACGTGCATTTAGATGTGGGATAACGGACTGTTTTTTTTTTTTTTAACGATATATTTTGGGGCTTTTTGCCTTTTATTCGGAAAGTGATAGTTGAGAGGATAGTGGAGACAGGAAATGATTGGGAGAGAGAGATGGGGCGGGATCGGCAAAGGACCACAGGTCGGATTCGAACCCGGGTCGCCGAAGTCATGGCACGACGCCTTAGCCCGCTGAGCCACAGCGCCTCCGGCAACAGGACTGTTGATTGTTGCGTGCTACCCAAACACAGACAGGAGAGAGGAGAAGAAAAAAAGGCAAGCACACTTACTGTGTCCATTTTGAAGAGCACCAGAGGATAACCTGAAGAGATAAGAAGACAATGACATGACATGAACAAACAGGCAGCAAAGTAAGTGTAAGTAAGTGTTCAAATCTATATAGCATAGCCAATGTATATATTAATAAGGGTTTCACTTCAGTAAGTGTTCAAATCTATATAGCATAGCCAATGTATATATTAATAAGGGTTTCACTTCAGTAAGTGTTCAAATCCATATAGCATTGCCAATGTATATATTAATAAGGATTTCATAGGATGGGCCAATTAATTGCGTGGGTCATTTAAGAGACGCGTCCTCTGGGGCTTTTATGTTGGTGACGATGTCTGACTACCTGCCAGAAGGTGGATGGAAAATTCCAACATGACATATACCAGTTATATATACATAATTATTATTACAGAGCACACAGACCTGTGTGTGTGTGTTTGTGCGTGTGGTGAGAGAGTGTGTGTGTGTGTGTGTAAGCGAGTGAGCGAGTGAGAGAGAGAGAGTGAGAGAAAGAGTATGTTTATGAATGTGCGTCTGTGAGAGTGCATGTGCGTGTGTTTATTTCCCAAGCACGGTTTCACAATGTGAAATTTTCATCAAGCCACCTAATCAATTATGCAATCTCCTACCGAAATCACACTGCAGGAGTGGGGAGCCAAGGCACAGCCCCACATAAAAACTTATAGACCCAACAGCACTACACAAAGTTAATGATTCTACAGAAACAGAAACAGACATGAATTCGCCCCTAGAAAAGCACACATGAGAAGGAAAAGTTACGGAGTCTAATTTATTGACTTGTTCACAGTATGTCGTCCATCACTATGAGACGATCTTATTAATTTATTCACTATCTGTGCTGCAAGCTTCCTGAGGGGAAAGCAACAAAGACACACTTGTGTGTGTGTGTGTGTGTGACGGGCCATTTAATCTACATTTGTCTGCAAGTATGTATGTGCGCGAGGTGCTTGTAGGACGGTCCATTTAAGCTACATGTCCACAGTACAAGAGATGGCCATGTATTCCCAAAGACCATGTCTCTAGGAGACTTGCTGCTGATGCATATATATATATGTGTATGTGTGTGTGTGTGTGTGTGTCTATTTATGTATACATACACCTCTCACCTAAGGCAACACAAACCACAGCTTTGAAGAGGGCAACCCTTGAAGTGTTTGGAGTCCTGTGTGTGTGTGTGTGTGTGTGTGTGCTACTACATGGTGGATGAGTGTGGACCTGTAGGTGCTGTTGTGTGTGTGTGTGAGTAGGGCAAGGAGTTTGGGTGTGTGTGTGTTTGTGCTGCTACATGGTGCATTAGTGCATTAGTGTGGACATCTAAGTGCTGTAGTGTGTGTGTGTGTG
>JAGFZM010005172.1:5415-16187 GCA_017657215.1 Limnothrissa miodon | reverse complement strand
CACACACACACACACACAGACATAGACACAGACATGGACACAGACATGGACACAGACACAAGGACACACGCACGAAAACAGACATGGACACAGACACAAGGACACACGGACACACACAGACACACGCACGAAAACACGCACACACACACACACAGACATATACACGCACACACACACACACAAATGTACATAAAAACCACACATAGTTTACTAACAATGTTTAAAACCAAACACAAGCTTTTTGCTCTTTTCTTACCATCATGGTTTACAAGCTTGAACAATTCAAGTGCCCCATTTTACATACACAAAATTAACATAAAAAATGTTTAAAGAAATAAATTAACAAACATTTCGTACAAAAACTAACAGAAAAGACTGTTCAGAATTATAGACAGCAAGCAAAAACTTGTGTAAAATGCCTTGTTTATTTCAGTGAATGATGCCAGGGAGGATCTCAGTTTAACAGCATTGTATTACATAAGGTATGTCACCAAAGTGTGGCTTGCACTTGACACACATACACAGAAACACCACGCCTGCAATATGGCACACACAGGGAGAGAAAAAAAACACCGTTCACACGTACACTTCCTTTAGTACAAAGTTGAAAAAGACACACACCTTTCAAGTTTTCAGTGGCATAAACAGGCACATTTACCCCCCCCCCCCCCCCCTCTGTTGAATATCTCACTCCTTGACGCAAATAGTGTCAATGTAGTAGCGACTATCACACCTCGTTCTCCTTTGCCTTTACGAAATCTCAATAGCTCACCAAGTATAAGCCACGCTCTATCAACGCCAAGGTCGGTGGTTCAGTTCTCAGAACTTCAAGTCAATTCAAGTGGAAAGCTCCGTTTCGCTTTGCGTTCGGGCTACAAGTAAACGCATACGTTTTTCGTTAACAACTTGGCCCTGTAAATTCCTAACATGCATAAGGTCACAAGCATCATTTCATGCAAAACGAATCGATTACAGTTGTCCACGTTACTGCCAAGTTACTACTCTGGCTCATTAGTAGGCTATTCAACTTTCAGGTGTGCTTATCTTTTGTTTACAAGTAAAGTCATCAAACCCTTCGGGTAAAGAAAATGACATTTTGCTTCAAAAACGATGACATTAGGGGTGGTGTTGCGCTCATATTGGTAGCAAAGAAAATCATTTTTGCTTGTCCTGGTTTGGTGGTCAAAACACCTGCACGAGACGGTCATCTAGCAATACAATCCAACGAAATCGACAACATGACGACAGACTGACCTCTTTCAAAGAACAAAACTGTGTTTACATTCTCAAAACAATTATTGTTGTCAAAACAAACTACAGATCAAGTAGAAACATTTCAATGGAATGTGGTCAAACTGTTATTTATTATCACAACAACAACAAAAGTTTAGGTCACCGAGTGCAACTTCCTAAATAAAGCACCATGTCTGTTTGAACCACAAGGGGTATGTAGCTGTTCAACTCCCTTCCCCCACCGACCTGCACAGAATTCATTTGTGTTTTGAAGCTTCGGTGACATCACAACCCACAGAACTTTTACAATTTCTTGTGTGTTCTTTGTTCGCTACTCGTCCCTGTCAACTGCTAGTTGGTGCCAAACAGCGGCGAGCGGCTGAGTTAGCGCTGCAGCTAGCTGCTCCCACCGGCCAACAAGAAACAACACAAAGAACTTAGGTTAGTGGGTTAGCTATGTGTTCATTAAACTAGCTCGCTAGCCAGCCAGCCAGCTAACCTATTTGTGCAATTTCGCAACCCGAGCGTGCAACAAATGTGTCAGACCATAACGGGACCTGTAGCGCTGTCTGTGTATGTACTGGTGTTGGCAAGTGTCATCCTTCACCAGCACTCAAGAACAAAAGAGGTACCACCGAGACACCAATCTTCAGGCCAAACATGAGCTCTATTCCAGCTAACAAGCTAGCGGGCTAACCGGTGACTGAAGAAAAGAAACCGGCTCTTACATGGTTGGGTTCTTCCGAACTGGGGTTATTCCTGGCAGACGACCTCGTCCTGGATGAGATGAACGGACTGCATGGTTGGGGTTGGGAGCTCTTTCTCGTGTTAACCATGATTTCCTTCGTATCAGCTTCTCTGGGTTCTGTCAGGGCTTGCGTCTGTTACAGTCTCACTTAGAGTAATATCGAGCCGCCATATCTGTTTCTCGCTCTCTCCCCCTACTGTTTGCAAACAGAACTCTTTTGGTTGTGCACTTCCGCTTTCTGTCTTTAGTGCTTGACTAGTTCACGATGACATTGACCAACAAATGTGTGTTAATATTGAAAATGTAAATTTTAGACGAAGTCAACTTTTTGAAAAAGAGCACAAATAAACTTTAGACTTTAGAGACGACTGTCAACCATCAATACTGAATGTTGCAGAAATTTTGAAAATCATAAATGATCTTTTAAAAAGGCATGACCCCCAGAAATTATTATCGAGAGCTAAGCGTGGTTTAAACACAGCCACGTGTGCGGGGACAAGAATTGTTTTGGTTTTTAGTTGGGGAGGGACTTCACAGGTTATGACTTGAAGACACTTTTCACACCACGTGATTTTATAAACAGAGCTGTTAAGAGGTAAATTAAACATTCATTGGTATGATGAGTGTTGCTTTTCAAGTTTAAGTTATGTTGATTAGCGTGTCCTAGCCTAACTAAAAACATTGTTGTTATCTAGTTTTATATTATATTAAAATATGTTTTTTTTAGTGTTTCTCCCATACTAATACTAAATTGATACTCTTTTAGGCCTATTAGATTATAATTTCTAATAGCCTAAGTATCTGCCTATGTAGATGAATCACCCGAATAAAACACAAAAACCGTAAACACACACAAGGCTACAATCTAATTAGTTATTGTGCAGTTTATAAATTTACCACTATACCATTATCACATATGCCTACACTGTGTGTGTGTGTGTGTGTGTGTGTGTGTGTGTTGTGTTGTGTTTTGTGCAGAGGGAGTGCGGTCACCTCGGGATTGGGCAGCTTTCCTCAGCACCATCTGTACTCAAATTTTTTAATGCACGGGTGTTTTAGCCACTAGATGGCAGTATGATACTGCTGAGTGGCTCTGGCTAAAAATAGCCTATAGAAAATACCTTTAGCCAACTACAGAGCCTATTTATATTGTATAAAAAGCTTTAGTAACCAATGGATTATAGGCCTACTATACCACATCCTTAAACAGGTGATCAAGACCTAGTACCAGCCCACTCTATCGGGTGACTAGGCCTAGCACTCTAGCTGATACAGACACTCAGATCAGTAAATAGGTAAACAATAGATACCAGGAACTGGCAGTCTAATATAGGACACAACCATATTTCTAGGCTTGCCGTTCTAAAACCTTTGGGCGAAGCACAGAGGATGTCGCAGGTGCTTCGGCTTCATGCATGTTTACAGTGTGGAGAGGGGTCATTGAGTTCGTGGCCCCCTAGAGGACAACTAATGTACTTCCACTTCATTAAATTGGGTTAATGGGTTTCTTTCCACTGTAGCAGAAGTTGTCTGTGTGATTTCTCAGATATTTAAAATTTAAATATGGGCCTAAATTGTTTAAATAACAACAAATTAAATATTCAGATAACACAAAAAAAAGAACAGATATCCAATAAGATCACAGCTTTTCAGTGAAATAGCACTGGTACCCGTCTGCCCAGTATTGTACCATGAGGGTATCTCATAGAATGGAACCCTGACCAGTAAATCAGGAAAAAAATGCTTTGAAATTACATGTTTACTTTCTGTTACAACACAAATATCGCAGCGTAATACAGCTTCTGTCATGTTTTAGTTGTGTTGGAGTGATATCAAGGAGCAAAGCGTCTTCTACCAAAAAGTAATAGTATGTACAAAATGCCAAATTAAACACGACCGAAGCTTTATTTCACTACGATATTTGTGTTGGACCATCAGCGAACACCAATAACCACTCAGTGAGTTGCAAATAGTTTTAGTCTTCATTTTAGGGTTGTTTTAATGATCATCAGACCGTGCACATTGCTGGCCATTCTGAAGCAAGCAGCTGGTTATTAAAAATTTCCCAAATAGTCGAGACAGGACTAGTCGTCAACATTTTGGTGTCAACCACTCTATTGCATTTTAGGCCACACCAATAAAATTAGTTGGTTCTCGGATTCGCCGCTTGAAAAAAATGCAAAATGAAATAAAAATAAAATTGAATTCGAACTCACACGAACATAAAAAACACCATGGCTGATTGCTATAATAGTGAAAAAAGCATGCTGCGTTCACGTGACGTCGAAAACCAATCAAATCGCGCCTTTCACTTCAGAGCGCAAGAGACAAGAGACATGATATGAGGAAAGATGCCGGTGGATGCTGCTAGGCCAGAGTTTGCAATTATTAGAACATTTGATCAGAAGAGAAAAACATTTGACAAGTAGCCTACTTTGAAATTAAAGAGGATGAGAACTTTGCGCAGTTGTACTCACGGTGCCGAGAGCAGTCTGCTTGTGCAACTCTGTGGAGGTGAGTTTGATATTTCATTGATTGAGAGGCGAAAACAACCCATTCAAAGTGTTTCGCCATCAAAAGCAATCTATAAATAAATGAATAGCATGTGCCTACACACTCACATCCTCGCGCGCGCGCAGACACACGCTTCTCTTTCACATGCAAAAAAATAGTCTCTTTTCCAGGTTCACGTGACTGCACGTTGATGAAGATTCATCTCCGTTGCGCTGATCACGAAGTTTTAGTCACTATCTAATTGCTATCTGGTGAATCAATGCGATTTTGACGTTCTAATGCCCTGTGATGAACTGTGACAAAATGAGTTTGAACGTGGGCTACAGCAGCCTAGACGTAGTCTACATTATATGTGATAGGCCTACCTCAATTCCAATTCTCAATGCCAGCTTGCTTGGTGCTTAGATTCTCAAACTCTTAAGTAAATGACAAACCGTCAAACCTTTACATAACATAGAATGACAGAATTATGAATTTGTACATTGCCTAAAACCTGCATGACAAAAAGTGTGCTGTGAGGTGTGAGAGTGAAGTTTATAAATTCAGCCACATTTAGTTTTTCCTTAACACATGAGTTAATGTCTTTAATGAACATTAACTGTGAATGTGCTAATTTACCTTCAGAACATTTTTTTTATTTTTATTTTTATTTCGCTCGCTCCATATTTTTCCTGAAAAAATCCGAGAACCAACTAATTTTATTGGTGTGGCCTTAGGCAAGCCATGAAAGGGCCTCAAAGTGTTATTCTTTTAAGGACGATATATGCACCTTCTCTGGTAACATGGAGGAACTTGGTGGACAGTGTTGGAATGGAGTGGATCAATAGGTGTGTTATATAGGCTACATTATGTACATTTGCAACCATATAGTTGTATCTTTGTTTTAGGCCACATAGTTTTTTTACAATAACATTTTTACACACACTTTTATGCTTGAGGCAGCACTGAAAGTAATCTTAAACATTTTTGGGTTGGTTTTAGTTGCTCCTTTCAAACCACCCAAGGTTGCTTTACATAACATGTAGGCATGCGTGTATTCTACTTAATGGTCCAATTCTTTATTCAATTCCTAATAGTTCGAACACATAGGCCTATAATTTAGGCTTTACCCTATAGACCACAGTTTACTAAAATAAGGGATTGTTGAAATGCATTATCCATCTCATGTATTCCAAATTTCCTCTTAAAGCAGCACCAAGGAGTTTTAAAAATCGCAACCTCTACAGGTTCGAAGCGGTAGTTTCCAACTGTAGTTTTACTTGAACTACACATTGCTACCCGATTGGGCAAACTTGCAGATCAAATGCAGCAAGTATCGTTCACCCTGTTACATGTCGATGGATGAAACCATTTTGAAAACATTATTTTAAAGTATACTAAAAGGTCTTTGGTGTTACTTTAACCATGGTCTTAAGAGCGGCACTGACTCGATGCCCCCCTGTTTAAAATAGACAGGCCAGGGTTATAGTAAGTAGTAGCTTGTACTCCAAGATCACACATCATGTAAAAATAGTTTTCAAGAATCAAAAGGCACCGCAAGAAGAGAAGCTTATATAATTTATTCACTAAATAATTTTTGTAATTTGTATAAACTTCTGACCTCAACAGAACACCACTGATTAGTATCAAATGTTGCTTGTGTGTGTGTGTGTGCGTGTGTGTGTGACCTGCTTGCAGTTGTGCAAATTTATAGCAAGGATTGGTAGGTCCACATGTTTCAGAAGGTGTTCCATGATTTATATATGTATATACACACACGCACACACACACACACACACACACACACACATATTCAAACATTCATTTAGATTTACTGCCTGTCTGAGATGCACAGGATAGAGAGTGCCCCCAGAAGGTTGTTAGTTTAACCCTTGTCAGAAGAGGCATGGAAGACAGAGGTAACACACACACACACACACAGACAGACACACACACACACACACACACACACACTTTGTGTTATATACCAAACCTTTTTAAATCAGGAGCACAGCAAAATTGCCTTTTTCTTGCACACCTAAAAAGGTGTTTACATGCAAGAAACATCAAATGAAAAGAAGAGAAACCCTCCACCTCTGAGACCATCAGAACCAGTGAGGTGAACACTTAGAACAGTTCTTTACACTTAGAACAGTACTTTACACAGCTACTTGCCTCCCCAAACCTACAGCACTTTTTATCTGTTTCTAAAACACCTTTAAAACCTTTTGAAACTCAATAATCCCCAATGTGTGACCCAAACCTGTTTTGATGAACAACACTTTTTAGAGAAATATTCCAGGAAAATTCTGTATATCCCATCCAAAACAGATTCGTTCCTGTCAACACTTGATACAGAACACTTAATATGCAACGCTTCGAGGGTAAAATATTCTAGGAAAGTATTGTATTCTCCAGAAAACAGGTTTGTTGAAGTCAAGACTTGATGGACAACACTTTTTAAGAAATATCACAATACCAAAAAAAAAAATGGGATGGTGCCTTTCTCAGACAGAGGAGAGTCAGAGTGTTCGGTGTAGCTAAAAGCTTTAGAAACCAGATATATGACAGTGGCATCTTTTTTTTATAATGCCACTCACACAGTCACACACACACACACACACACACAAATGCAGACATTTAATTTTATAGTTTTGGGTAAAGTGGGCCTTTGCATTTCAGACTTTAACACACACACACAGACTGTAAATTCAGCTCTGTGTCTTTTTATTACATTGCATTCAGTTTATTATATATCCAATACACCCATCCGGCACATATCAAACATACAAACACATACACACACACTCACACATACACACACAATGACACGTATCAGATATCAGACACAATACCCGTACACACTGACATCAGACAAGCCCACTTTACCCAGTTCGTTTGACACACACACAAGAGCTCTGTGTCCGACAGACACCTCTAAGTCACACACACGCGCACACACACACACACACACACGCACACTGAGACAGAGAGTCATGACTGGGTACATTCATTGCAATCACAAAGTGCATTCAGCCTCCTCTGTTCACAGCCCCGAGATGTGAAATTTCACCCGACCAAGCTTCAAGTGTCTCTCTCTCACACATACACACAGTCAGACACACACACACACAAACATACTCACACTCGTTCATTCTATCAGGTTTTTGGAGCGGGTCGGGTGTACGTGCCGACTGGCAGAGAGAGAGGGCAGACTTTTCCCCTGTGTCTCCCACTGCCATGCTGGCATCCTCCACACACACACACACACACACACGCGCACACACACACACACTTTTGATCAATCTCACTCTCTGTCTCTGACACACACACATAGACACACACTGACTTGAGAAGTCAGTGGAAGAATGCTCATAATTCTCACACGGGTGCTGTCTACATGCACACACACGCACACACACACACACACACACACACACACAGACACGTTCTCTCTCTATTATCTCTCTCTATCCTCTCTCCTCTCTCTTTCTTTCTCATATGCACACAAATATGCACACTCACTTTCACTCTCATCGTAATCATATGTCTTTGCTCAGGTAACACTGAGCGATTTCTGCCGCACGTAATGCATGTACACACACACACACACACACACACACACATTAAAATCTGCCATGTCTAGTTGGAACAGGTGGGAGTAACTTGTGTATGTAAACGTGAAAAAAAGACGGATGGTAGTGTGAGGGGTGAAACATGACGGATGGTAGTGTGAGGGGTGAAACATGGCCATTCAAGCTCTGTGTATGTGTGTGTGTGTGTGCGTGTGTGTGTGTGTCTATGTGTGTGTGTGTGTGTGTGTGTATCTTTAACACCTCTAGTTATCATTTCTGTTCTGAGGGTCTGAGCGCAATCGTTCCTGTCTGTGAAAGTTCAATCTGCTGTTTGACCAGCTGGGGGCAGTGTTTGTCTGCTCTAGTCCTGATAAATCTCCCCTGTAGCCAGCTTACATGTCTGGAACTCTGCCATCAGTGAAGGAAGTGTGTGTGTGTGTGTGTGTGTGTGTGTGTCTCTCTCTCTCTCTCTCTGTGTGTGTGTGTGTGTGTGTGTGTGTGTGTGTGTGTGTAAAAAGACGCTGCCAGAAAAAGGGAAAGTATGCAGGAGACTAAAAGACAAGGAAAGAGTAATAGATTAATAAACTGTGCTGAGAAAGATTGGCAGTGCAGAAAAAATGCACAGAACAATAAGACACATAGAGAGACAGACAGACAGAGAAAGAAAGAGAGAGAGAGAGAGAGAGAGAGAGAGAGAGAGAGAGAGAGAGAGAGATACATGGAGAGAGAGAGAAAGTGTCCGACACACACTTTCAAAACAGACATGGAGAGAGAGAAAGAAAGAGAGTGAGAGAGAGAGTGTGTGTGTAGGAGTAATAAAATGAAGCCAAAGACAGACTGCTAGGTATTTCCAGATAACTACTAGAAGAATGTAAAGGAAAAAAGACAGAGGAAGACAATGGCAGACAGAATGGAGAAGAATAGAAAATAGATAGAGAAATAGAGTGAAGGACAGAGGGGGAGAGAGAGAGAGAGAGAGAGAGAGAGAGAGAGAGAGAGAGAGAGGAATGAAAGATTGAGGATTAAGGAGTCAAGGGGGAGAGAGTGAGTGATGGCCAGGAGCCATGGATAGAGAGAAGAGGACTGACACTACAGACTGACAGACTGACAGACAGGATTGAAAGCCGACGACCGACACAACAGACAGACAGACAGGATAGAGAGCCGAGGACAGGCACAGACAGACAGACATACAGACAGAAAGACAGACAGACAGGATAGAGTGTCACTACAGACAGACAGACAGACAGACAGACAAGTTAGAAAGCCGAGGACAGACACTATAGACAGACAGGATAGAGAGCCCAGTGCAGTCACTACAGATAGACAGACAGACAGATAGGATGGACAGCCCAGTACAGTCACGTACAGACAGACAGATAGACAGACAGACAGATAGGTTAGACAGCCCAGTACAGTCACTACAGATAGACAGACAGACAGACAGATAGGATAGACAGCCCAGTATAGTCACATACAGACAGATAGGATAGACAGCCCAGTATAGTCACACACAGACAGATGGAGGGAGAACAATTGAAGATATAAAAGACAGAATGAATGGACAGACAGGTTAAATGGTTAAATGGATAATGGACCGAATACAGACAACAAGAGGGACCCACTGACAGATAGAAAGAAAAAAAGACAGACAGGGACAGAGAAAAAGCAAGTACAGACACAGAGAGACACAGACAGACCCACTGACAGATAGACAAAAAGACAGACAGGGACAGAGAAGAAGCAAGTACAGACACAGAGAGAGAGAGAGACAATCACAGAGAGACAGACAGTATACAGAAACACAGACAGACAGGCAGGCAGACAATGAGAGACAGACAGACGGACACAGACAGACAGACAGACAGACAAGGACAGAGAGTAAAACAGAACGAAAGGGACACACACACACTTACACACACACACACACACTCCTGCCAAGCAGCAAACAGGTGCAGTGGCTCCTGAGTGACCACACACACACACACACACACACAGCATGTAATGTATATGATGTATGACCACTGGAATGTTGGATAGTGCCCAGGATACACACACACACGTATACATACACACACTCATAAGATACGCACACACACACACACACACACACACACAAACAGAAACTCAGACTATCATACAAGTAGAGCATGGAGGCTCACATTGCTTAAATGAAAACACACACACACACACTCACACACACACACCAACACAAATGCACACTCACACACAGACACACACACACAGACCTACACACCTACACACACACACACACTCACCAACACAAATGCACACTCACACACAGACACACACACACACACACATACCTACACACCTACACACACACACACACACACACTCACACACACACACCAACACAAATGCACACTCACACACAGACACACACACACACACACACACATACCTACACACAAACACACACGGGATGGACAGAATCACAGTGTGATGCTGTGCTGATAACTAATGCATCTAATGTAATCCATGTGTTTGCATTATGTTAAGCACATATGGGGCATTACATCTATTTGAAAGCAGTGCAGCAACACAGAGAAGAGAACAGCCCTCAGGACTCTTTATCTCCCACAGTGTCCCTGCAAGAGTGTGTGTGTGTGGAGGGCATGCATTGAAGAATAGAGGGATGCTGGAGTGTATTGTGTTTGAAACACTGGAAAGACCTCCATATTCAGTAACCCCCCCCCCCC
>JAGFZM010005171.1:0-12371 GCA_017657215.1 Limnothrissa miodon | reverse complement strand
GCTTGAACCATCTACATGGAGAGAGAAAGACATGTGGTCAGAATCTAAAGCACACAAAGAAGAAATATCCACACGCTACACTAGCAGCTCCGTCAACTTTTAAGTAGTAATGCTAAACAAAGGGGGTCTTTGTCATTGTGCTAAATCAATTTCAGCAAAGTTGGACTTCTTTGGGTGTGCCCACCTGCATTACTACTCAATGTTTTAAACATTGCAGTGTCAGAGCCTTCATAATCATCTAAAAATATTTAATTACATGGGTGGTTATGAAAATTATAAACAACCTGAAGTGCCTTCTCTTTAATGTGCAATGACAGACCCATACATTATTCTCTTAAAAAAGCTTGTTTTAACAAGCCTCCTTATATAGACGTCAGCCACCCCCTGTCCATCACCCAACATGTGGACACAGAGTCACAACACAAAGAACAGAAAAAGCTTCTCCTGCGGAAGCTAAACATTTTAAATGTCACACTCAGGATGTTGGTGAAAATCAGTCAACATTACATTCTGGCTCCACTATGCTCTCAGAGAATAAAAAATAACCTATTAAAACATAATAAACAAGAAACAACACCACTAAAAACTACTGCTGTTGTTGTCGTTGTTCTCAGTCACTCAAATCCATTCAGGGAGTCATCTGATGGTAGCCTAATTGTTTTTTTTTTTATGTTACATCAGTAGTACAGGCGACCAAGTAAGGCAGTGATTAGACAAATCAGGAACAGTTTTATTTACAATAATGAGCATCAATGGAGAGACAGCACATTTCACACAAAGATCCACCAGCCACTCTAACAAGGTAGTAACCTGACATTCAATACAGTTTAGGGTTAACGGAAGATGGAGTTAGCCATCCTAGTTGACATGGTTTGCACTGAATCAGACCATGAATCAGAATCACTGAATCTGACCAACACTAAGGCAGATAGCCACTGCAGGGGACAAATGCAAACAATGCAAGCACCATAACAACCAAAGAACTTCAAATTTCCACCTTATCGCTAATGACAGGAAAACTATGCAGAAACTATAAACTGCTCTTAATGATTACTGTTAGAATCCCTATGCTGACAGTTTTTAACCTTCTACTGTTAAATGCCATCTCAGCATTTTTTGGCAAAACATAATGACCGCAGGAGCAGGTCACAGGTTATCTTTTCTTCCAGGGTTACAGGTTAGTCACATGCAGTAGCAAAGAAATTGCCTTCCAAAGCAAACATGCAGACAAGCTTAATGTGCGAGTCCCTAAGTGGCAAAGTCCATGCGCAGACACTCTCTCAAACACACACACACACAGGAATGTTATCCTCAAACATTGTTTGCATTCCATTGTGGAATAAAACTTATGCTGCCATGCTGCAAAGGTTTTTATGAAGCTATTCTAAGTGTCTAGCAAGCAACTCTAAAACATCGTTTCTGAGGAAGTGATTCGGGTCTGAGTGTTATACTGCACATCTACTGTCTGCTGAACGTTTTGGAGCCTTTTATAGTGCGCAAACTTTGCGAACGAAGGACAATGACCCAAAAGACAAAACATCAATCTTTATACAAATAGCCCAACCTCTTTTTGTTTTTAGGGAGCTTTCAGAAAATATGATTGGTGTGATGGCAGAGTCCTTGCACTTGGAGGAGACTTCACACTTGTCCTCCTGCGTAGTAAAGTTTAAAGTACAGACAACAGCACATTTTTTGACAGGAGGAAATGAATCCATCAGCAGAGGCACATCCTTCTCAAGCACTGTGAAAAACAACCAAAGTGCTGACTTCATCAGGATGTGGAACTAGGAGCCGACAGGCAGACAAGCAGCCACGCAGAAAGGCCAGCTGCTCCCTTGCCATCCTTAGGGAGGCTTCAAAGTACACAGCCACAGGCAACTACAGGTCAGAGCGTAGTATACCAAGTACACCAAGCAGAGCAAACGTTACTGGCAAGGTAGGATTAGGTAGCAACCAAACTGTGTAGTATCCAATGAAAACTAAATGCAATGTTGTGGTATGCAGGTTTGGCTTCCAAAGCCAGTAGGATAACCAAACTTCTATTTCATTTCTACCGACCGCCAGAGGCGGTGCTTTCAGCACCTGGATGTTCACCGCATGTGTATGCAGGTCGAGTGTTTATACCAACAAAGTCACCTGTGACAGGGATGCCCCGGGAATATAGGGCCTGTTTACCCCGGAAGTGACCTTTTCACATCTTCTGGTATTGGAGCAGGTTTGTTTGAGTGTAACATCGCTTGGAGTCTTGCTAACCCTATGCAGTGTTTTTTCGCCCTCCTAAAGACTGCGATTTTCTCAATCAAGTCAATTGTTTACATTGTTTGCGCTGTATGAGTGTTTCTCGCTCTGCTGTTAATAGATGACCATCGTTGGTCACGTTTAACTAATGGTGTTCGTGTAGGTGTTATTTCGCCTCAAAAGCGAACGAAAATAAGTCAAGTGCGGCATATTGCTAATGGTGGAAATCTTCGCTTAAAAACATTGCGTTAATCGCATCCGCGGTGATTATAGCGTGCCTGTTGAATTGTTTGCGTTAAATACGCTTGCTTTTTGTTTAGCCGGGTAAGCTACGGCTCTGTCCACCCGCGTATAGTTCTGATTACAGGTTTCCTAATCGGGCACGGTGATTTTTGCTTTTGCGTTTAATTGTCGCCGTTTACTAAATAGCCTACTAGGCATGTTTCTGTGCGTTGGCTGCCAGGCTTCTCTTGAGCCTGACGACGATCACGAGGTGCCCGAGCTGTCTGGGCATTGAACACTGGACCTCCAGCGCATGTAGGTCTAAGCGTAGGAGAGTGGACCCTTTAGCTAAGAAGGTGGACACTCTAGACTCAGAGTTTGCAGAGATTAAGGCACTACTTCTTTGTTTACAACAACCTGGAGCGCAGCCTGCTGGTGGACTCGCCAAAGCTGCTCCACCATACGCCACTGAATTACTTCCCCCAGTGCTATCGCCAGTGGCGGAGATCCAGGAAGATGATGTTCTCTCCACTAGAGCTTCAGAGAGCTTAGCTACTCTTGATGTGGGGCGAGGGCCAGACAGAGGCCGCTTCGCATGACTCGGGGGCCACTAGCCACAATTCAGCAAGCCATACATCAGCGATTAAGCCCGCTGTGAGAATGGCGCTTGCACGTCTGGTTCTGGATACGCCTCAGGCAGAGGTAGCTAAGCATAGTGCTTTCTTTAAGCAAACCCCATCTGCTACTACTTTCTCTGTTCCCCCTTCAGCTCCTTATATTGAGGAGCTACAGAGATACTGGGCAGACCCCAGGCGCTTTTCACATCTTCCCAGCGACTGTAGGGCCCTAATGAATATGCAGCTATGGCCTGAACCGTATGCCCATAATAGAGCCAGCTCTGGCTGCCCTGATCATATCACCTGATGAGGCACTAAGACTGGATGCACGCTGCCCTCGGCCGCAATGTCGCCTAACAGACGATTATATTGGCAAGAGCTACAATGCTGCCGCACGCACTGCGCGCATAGGCAACTCAATGTCTCACCTTATATTGGCACTCTCTCAGACTCTCCAGGCCTGTGGAGCGGACCCATCACTGCAGAGGCTTAGTGAAGCCTTGCTACAAGCTTTTGCATACATGTCCAGGGAGCTAGGTAGACTGATGTCTTCCTTGACCTTGGCATGACAAATATGGTTGGCCCAGTCGCCGTGACCCTTCGCTCTTTGCCAGTGGTTCCAGGTTATCTCTATGGCCCTGCTGCACAGCAAGCCTTAGAGCACAGCGTACAAGTTACACAAGCCAGGCAGCAGTTTGCTAGCCATATATCAAACCAGTCATATATCACTTCGTCAGAGGCCCACCAGAAAGGCTGAATCCGACCAGTCATTTCGAGCACCCAGTGCCCATGCAAGGGAACCGCCAACAGAGAGATTTCGCCATCCAGCTATTGACCAACCGCCTCGTCCAGCACGACGGGGGCCTCCAGCAGACCGGTCACCCCTCTAGGGGTGGGATGGGCGAGGAGGCACTGACTATTCCAGTCCATCGGTTGGTCGCTTCACCAGGCAACAGCTCAGCGCCTGGGAAGCGCTTACACTAGACCCCTGGGTGGTGTCCACCCTCTCAGAAGGGTACAGCATCCAATTCAGGCGCCGACCGCCAAGTTCCTTAGGGGTCAAAATGACCATAGTAAAAGATGCGTCAAAGGCTCTGGCCCTACGCCAGGAAGTTCAGGCGCTCCTGGAAAAGGACGACATCGAGCCATTAGAGCCACAAAACAGTGGTTTTTATTCCATTTACTTTGTCATCCCGAAGAAAGGGGGCGGGCTTCACCCTATTCTAGACTTGAGGCCCCTAAACAAGTACCTCAAGGTGTTAACATTTCATATGTTGCGCACAACCGACGTGTTGCAAGACATCAGGCAGAACAACTGGTTTACTACCGCCGATCTCAAGGACGCATACTTCCATATCCTCATTGTGCCACATCACAGACCCTTCCTCCGCTTTACCTTCGAGGGTAAAGCCTATCAGTTCCGGGTCCTCCCAATTGGAATTTCTCTGGCTCCGAAGGTCTTCACCAGATTCGCTGCAGCAGCGCTCTCTCCACTACAGGCTCAAGGTGTGCGCATTTTTCCTTACCTAGACTACTGGCTGATTTGTTCTTGGTCCAGGGCAGATGCCCTCAGACAGATGGAGAGGCAGAACACTACCACTCAGGTCTTTCCAGGCGCTGTTGGGAACACTCACAGCAGCATCATCTCTGATTCCGCTTGGCCTCTTATTGCTCAGGCCTCTTCAAATTTGGATGAACAGCCTAGAGCTGCATCCAAAGCGGTACAGACACAAGCTGATCAGAGTAACTGCCAAATGTGTACGTTTTCTACACCAGGCACTCATGCCTGACTCGGGGAGTTTCAATGGGAAACATACCATCCCGCAGGGAAGTCGTCACAACCGACGCATCCTTGACTGGGTGGGGCGCCGTATGGCAGTGCAGAACTATCCGGGGCTCATGGGATCCATCGGCAGCAAGAGCACATAAATGTATTAGAGCTACAAGCTGTTTTTCTCGCCCTCAAATACTTCCTCCCAGTTCTATCAGGGAGACATGTCCTTGTAAGGACCGACAACACGTCTGTGGTATATCACATAAACCACCAGGGGAGCACCAGGTCTCGACTATCCCTACGCCTTACCCAGCAGCTCCTTACTTGGGCCTATCCTCACTTTTTGAGCCTGAGAGCGGTACACCTCCCAGGCACACAGAACCTAGTGGCAGACTTCCTACCACAGCAACACCCCCATCCAGGGGAGTGGAGATTACACCCAGAGGTGGTACAGGCCATCTGGCACCGCTATGGCAGAGCAGAGGTGGACCTCTTCGCCTCCCAAGCCACAACCCACTCACCCTTTTGGTTCTCGATTGGGGAGCCAACGAGCCCCTTGGGCCAAGATGCACTAGCACATGCATGGCCACAGCAGCTTCTTTACGCATTCCCCCCCACTCCCTCTTATACTATCTACTCTAGACAGGATCCTCAGGGAGGCTCACTGGGTGTTACTGGTAGCCCCCAGATGGCCGGGCAGAGTGTGGCTTCCAATGATCCACAGACTGCTAGAGACAGAACCCTGGCACCTTCCGGTGTGGGCAGACCTCCTCTCTCAGCTGGGAGGACAAATATGGCACCCGAACCCAGCACAATTACAACTCTGGGTGTGGCCGCTGAAGGGCCCGAGCCACTACTATCAGCATGCGAACCCGCAGTTGTACGGACCATCCGTAGCTCCCACGCACCCTCCACTAATGCGCTCTACACCAATAGGTCGAAGCTTTTCAAGGCATGGTGCCAACTACATGACCAGGAACCAACGTGTCTTGTACCAATCATTTTAAGTTTTTTACAATCACGCTTCGACAGTGGTCTGGCAGCTTCCACCATCAAGGTGTATATAGCTGCAATGCACAGCTATGCACAATAGGGTGGATGGCATGACTGTGGGGTCCCATCCCCTCGTGACCTGCTTTCTTAAGGGTGCTCAGCGGCTGAGACCACCTTAACGGAGGCTGATACCTTCCTGGGACCTGCCTCTAGTACTGAGGGTGCTATCTCGGCCCCCATTTGAACCTCTTGGGGGATCTGAACTTCGATGGCTTTCTCTGAAGACAGCCTTCCTCTTAGCTCTGGCATCAGCTAGAAGAGTGAGCGAGCTGCACGGTCTGTCTGTCAGCCAGGATAGCCTACAGTGGAACCCAGGTGGTACGGGTGTCGCTTCTTTCTGCCTAAGATCATCATCCTACTCAAATCGACCAATCAATCTGGCAACTTTTAACCCCCCGGCCAGGTGGATGGACATGGGGAGGGCAATGACCGCTCTGCCCAGTACGAGCACTCAGAGCGTATATTCAGGTGACTACTGATTTCCGGCAGTCAAAATCACTGTTTGTCTGCCACACGGGTCATAAGAGAGGGCAGGCCTTGTCCAAGCAGAGGCTGTCCAAGTGGATCATAGAGGCCATCAGTTATGCCTACACTACTAGCGGCCTTCCAGCTCCCCCTCATGTTCGGAGTCACTCGACACGGGGGATGGCTACATCATGGGCAGTCCTAAGGGGAGTCCCACTTTCAGATATCTGTGCTGCCGCATCTTGGGTATCTGCTTGCACGTTTGCAAGATTCTATGGAGTCAATGTGGCTATGCAAAACCTACTAGCCACAGCTACTCTCACAAGTCACTCATGATCTTCCAAGGGTAAGCAAGGTTTTTTAGGTCATCCAGTGCTGAAAGCACCGCCTCTGGCGGTCAGTAGAAATGAAATAGAACGAGGTTACGCATGTACAACGGTTCTATGAATTTTGGATGACCGCCAGAGCTTGGCAGTCACTCTGAAATTTGACGAGAAGATTGCCAAAGAGGTCACTTCCGGGGTGAACGGGCACTATATTCCGGGGCGGGGGCATACGTCACCCCTGTCACAGGTGACTTTGTTGGTATAAACACACGACCTGCATACAGATGAGGTGAACATCCAGGTGCTGAAATTGGTGTGGTTACATGCGTAACCCTCGTTTTAGTTTTGTTAATAACACAAACAACAAGAACGCTTTTGTAACATACCCAAAACAACAATGAAGTTCCGTGACATACCCACAGGAAGTGGTAAAATTCTAAAACTAGCCTCCTAGTAGAGGCTGATAGTCAAATAATTTCATCAAGTGTTTTACCACTTTCTGTGGGTAACATTACCCAGGTTTGTCACTATAGGTGTACCTGAAATACACCCACAATGAGATCAGTGGAATAAACCAATAAAGGCAAGTTAAAGGACACAGAGCTGAAAATTATGCAAAGCACACACACACACACACACACATATACTGTACAAAGAAGAACAAGCCAACAAGAATTAGAGGCTTCCATCTGCATTCTAAGCAGTAGACAAACATTTGAATTCCCATCACTTATTGTCTATACTGTACACTCTCCAAAAATGTATGAAATCTAAAGAAATACATCACATGGTGTCTACAGCATTGCAGAATACTCTGTTTTGACAATGTCAGACAGAACCTTGTAACAACAACCGATATACAGAGACATACAGGGATCTTCAGCAACATTTCCAACACTCAGTGCACAGGCAAAAGACTCCACATATCTCCTGACTACTCAAGACAAACAGCATTGTAACATTTTATCCATTTTCACTGCACAAAATTCTTGTATAGTTTATTACTTGTATAATGTTGATAGGCCCCTAATGTATATTGTCTATTGTCCTAATTCCCATCATGTGTCTATCAGACCCTCCAGGATTTCGCGATGTTGCGATTTGCAACATCAACGCAACTTCAACCAATCCCCGTGAATTCAGGGCGGTGTTGCAATTTTAACTAATCACCGCAACTTTCCCGCAAAATTGACCAATCATTTGCGTGGTCTTGTCACGTCGACAAACTATCTTTTTTACACTGAGCTAGAATCACACGTCTATCTACTTTGCAGCGCGATCAATGGCATTCTAATTGCCCGGCCCACATTGAAGTACCCCGATTCTCCCAGTCAATCGGGTTTTCCGCGCATCTGGTTACGCGTTTGCGTCTGTTTTTTATATGGTGGCATTTCTTCCGTGTTTTTAAAATACTTAACACATTTAATCGGGAGGTATAGGCTACGATTTAGCCATAGGCTTATCAAACATTTGACTGGATAGCAACACTAAGACAGCAGGGTTTCCCCTATGTACACTTGACTGCGGCGGCCCGCCGCACCTTCAAGCCTTGCCGCCTTACCTTCAGAACTCCCCCTCACTTTATACTTTGGAGCGATTAGCACTTTTGGAGCGATTAGCGCCTTTGGAACGCTTTGCCCCCAGTTTTCTTCTCCTCCTAACCCCTAACAACCCCGTCCTCACGTTACTTTTGGAGCGCTTTGCCTCCGTTTTTATTTCTCATCCTACCACCCCCCCCCGTCCGCACATTATTTTACAAAAGCGATTAGCGCTTGTTGATTTTTTTTTTTTCGTTTTTTTTCTCTCATCCGCAAGAAAGTGTCCCTTTTTTTTTTCGTTTTTTTTCTTTCCGCAAGAAAGTGTCCCTTTTTTTTTTCGTTTTTTTTCTTTCATCCGCAAGAAAGTGTCCCTCATCTTTTTGAGATGTCCAGGAGAGTGTCCCTCATTTGAGGTTGAGGGAGTTGGCAGCCCTAGTAAGGTTGTTTACAAGAATTTCTCAGTTTCTTTGTTCTTTTAATGTTTTTTTTTCAGTAATAATTTAATATTTCCTCATTTTAAAAAAAGTAAAAAAGGGAAAATCACAATTACTTATAGCAACTTTAACTTCCTCGCGCAATATAATTACAACAACAAACTAAAATCACCGCAACTTTCATCGCATTTTTGGGGAAAAGCTCCCGCGACATCAGGTATTTTAGGCCGCAACAATCACAAAAAAGGCCCGCGAAATCCTGGAGGGACTGGTCTATAGTACTTCTCACAATTAATGTATACTGATGGATGTCCTTGTTGCTCGTCACACCTACCAAAGGAAAATTCCTTTAATAATTAAGTATATTTGGCAAAACAAAAACTGATTCTGATTCCCCCGTCCTTTTCAGAGCAAGGAAGAGAAACATTGCTAATTTCATGGGGTTGGCCAGTAAGTGATTGCCTGCATGTCTGTCCATCAGTCCTTAAAGGCTATTCAGGCCTCATGTCATCCACCATATTTTTATGTCGTTAGGTTGGGTGTGATTGGACTTCTCTTGTGCTTCAATTTCAGACAATAAAAGTAAATAGTCGTCTATTTAAAAGGTTTAGATGATGGAAAATAAAACCAGCTCCACTTCCCTTGTTATTGGTTGTTGTTCTATTACCGTCAGACAACCACTTACCTAAGAGAACACAGGGCAGCAGTTTTAAGGAAATTAGGCCTACATTGGGTGTGTGCGCGCATTTCCTCTTGTCAAAAGAGAGGAGCCACTGAAGGCACTCCTAATGACGGCTATGCCAAAAATACAGCTGCTTCACTACAAACACGCAAGTATACACAGTCCACCCACATGACTCACTTCACACACCCAAACCAACCATACTCCTCTCTTCACACAGCTCTATGAGGCACAAACACACACACACACACACACACACACACCTGCAAAAACAGACATGCAGAGCTACAATAGAAAATGCAGAACAGAAATGACAAACATCTCCAGCATTTTTTTTTCTTACTACAAAACGGCCAGACCCTCTGTTCAACACCAATTAAAAAACACGGGTCTGGCTTCATTACTAGACTATAAACCACACCATTACTAGACTACAAACTACACCAACAACGCACACATCCACATCACACACATCAAGTCAATGAAATATCTTTGTGCAAAGGCAGATTTGTCATCCCATTTACATGGAAAAAAAACATTCCTTGTTGTCATGACTGCGTGGAGTGGCTGGCTGATAGCAACTGTGGCCTTTACACAACATCCACAGCATCCAGTAGTCAAGTTTTGATATGCAATTAAACTAATGTACAGGTCTTTGTCTTCTGACATGGCCTACTTTGAAGGTCACAGTTTAACTAGGCAGGAAGAAAAAGGTTTCAAAGGTCACAATTTTAAACACATGGGGAGTGCTGAGTGTTCTTCTGGATGCAAAAATAACGGACAACGGAGTGATGAGGGGGGAACTAAATGGCAGATTGAATATCTATTGGTTTATATTGCATGGCAGAAGAGAAGTTACTGGTGTGAACATCGCAGAACAGGAAGTTGCTACATGTGAAGGCGTTGGTCAGGCAGGGGTTGAGAATGAGCAAGGGTAACTGTGCGTGTGTGTAAGTGTGTGTGTGTGTGTGTGTGTGTGTGCGCGCATTTAAGACAGATCAAGGCCTGAGTCTGAGTCGCTATTTGACTAGTTTGGCTAAAATACTTGGCGGTGGCGGGGGGGGGACATTTAGTCCCTTTCAAAGGACAGGCAAAGTTTGCAGCCATTAGCAGGAGGATTATGGTGCACCATGCCTGATTAACAGAATAACTTCACATCTTAAAAAAAAAATCTGGGATGTTAATAAAAAGTTCAGCTGTTCAAGGTCACTAAATGCCATCTGATGAAAATGAAGCCAGAAAAATGAAGAAGTCAACACAGTACGGGTAAACTGTACCTACTGTGAGTACGCCCTTAAACTGAATATTAAACTATCTTGTATTGTTAAAAGGTATAGTCGTCACATCTTATTTGGCACTTTGTTTATATTAAGGAGCAAAGAGTCTTCTAATAGAAATCTACTGGACTTGGATTGGAATATTAGCGAACACCACTAACCACTCAGTGAATAGCAGTTTTTAAAAACGAGTGTTTTAAGGATGGAAAACTAATGCCCATTGCTAGCCATTTTGAAGCAGGCAGAGGCGATTCTACATTTTCCAAATATCCAAGACCGGAGCAATTGTCAAAATTTCAGTGTCAATCACTTTTTTGCATTTTAGACAACCTGTGAAAGGGGCTCAAAGTGTTAAAAACTGAACTATACCTTTAATTCCATGAGGCATACATAATAAAATTGTAAGTGTGTCCCATTGTTAGTTGTGGTGTTTATCATTTGGTCTAAGTCGTATAATTTTGTCTATTAAATGCACTTGGTGACCCCAAACAAAAGGGCTGTGGCGTGTTTTCACGCTAGATATTTCCCAAATAACCACCAGGGAGTGAATTTCCACAATTCCTTCAAAGAGTTTGGCTTTGCTTGCATGACCCCAGAGTTCTGTGGAAACCTATAGCCTATCTGTGTGAAAGACCCAAGGCCCATCTAGGCAAGTCAGCATTAGTGCCATTGTTGTGACAACAACCCCCCCCCCCCCCCCACCCACACACACACACACACACACACACACACACACACACACACAGATAGACACAGGTTTCCATATCCTGTAAGTGCCATGTGCTGATAAGACAAACTGCAGCTGTGGCCAGACATTATCTCCTCACGCTGCTCAAAGTGATACAGTTCAGGCGCTTTATTTAGATTCTTTTCTTTCCTCGCTCACTCTCTCCTAACTTACAGTATTTTCACAGAGCCAAAGATGAGCCGGCAGCCTATAGTCCTCTTGAGGCGGGAGGAACGCTGTTGAGAGCGAGATTTTCTTGCTCAGAACAGGGAGCGCCAGGCCTGTGTGTGGGGCCATGCGAGCTGTGAAGCAGGATGAACATTCTGATCCACGCTGGAAATGGGGCCAAGGCAACAGATAAACATGCCTTTAAAATTTGTACCAAATACACAAGTTATCCCTGCTTAGTCGGTTTCTGTATTAAAAGGTAAAATTGAAAGGTACAACAGAAAATGTTGTACAAACGAAAACATTGTGTCCACCATGCCTTGTACATTTTTTTGTCATTTAGCTGGGTATTAACTATATACAATATCTTCAACTATTTCATTAAGCAAGCTAGCAGCAGCCATGCACATGCTTGTTTTTCACACAGATTCTTACTCAAGCTTATACAAGCCTTGAGTCAGTGTGGACGCACTTTCCTCTTACTCAGAGACAGATGCTACAGTAAACACCCACGTGCGTCAGGTCAGTGTGTGTCATGTCCTCTGTGCAAAACCAGAAGATCTGACAACTGTGTAGCTGTATCTATAGCTGTATTATGTGTAAGTGTAAGTGCGTGTGTGAGAATGTGTCTATGTATGTGCGTGCGCACATGTCCACTTGAAAGAGAGCGACAAATCTTAACATAGTGTCACATAGGGAAATTATTCTCAACAGAGTGTGTGCACATTCATTTCTTTGTGAAGTAATGACAACCCCTTATCATCAGTGGAGTAATGACTAAGCAAGTGTGAGAGTGATCAGCATTTCCTCACACACACACACACACACACACACACACACACACACACAC
>JAGFZM010005170.1:0-12408 GCA_017657215.1 Limnothrissa miodon | reverse complement strand
GCTTGAACCATCTACATGGAGAGAGAAAGACATGTGGTCAGAATCTACGGTAAAGCACACAAAGAAGAAATATCCACACGCTACACTAGCAGCTCCGTCAACTTTTAAGTAGTAATGCTAAACAAAGGGGGTCTTTGTCATTGTGCTAAATCAATTTCAGCAAAGTTGGACTTCTTTGGGTGTGCCCACCTGCATTACTACTCAATGTTTTAAACATTGCAGTGTCAGAGCCTTCATAATCATCTAAAAATATTTAATTACATGGGTGGTTATGAAAATTATAAACAACCTGAAGTGCCTTCTCTTTAATGTGCAATGACAGACCCATACATTATTCTCTTAAAAAAGCTTGTTTTAACAAGCCTCCTTATATAGACGTCAGCCACCCCCTGTCCATCACCCAACATGTGGACACAGAGTCACAACACAAAGAACAGAAAAAGCTTCTCCTGCGGAAGCTAAACATTTTAAATGTCACACTCAGGATGTTGGTGAAAATCAGTCAACATTACATTCTGGCTCCACTATGCTCTCAGAGAATAAAAAATAACCTATTAAAACATAATAAACAAGAAACAACACCACTAAAAACTACTGCTGTTGTTGTCGTTGTTCTCAGTCACTCAAATCCATTCAGGGAGTCATCTGATGGTAGCCTAATTGTTTTTTTTTTTATGTTACATCAGTAGTACAGGCGACCAAGTAAGGCAGTGATTAGACAAATCAGGAACAGTTTTATTTACAATAATGAGCATCAATGGAGAGACAGCACATTTCACACAAAGATCCACCAGCCACTCTAACAAGGTAGTAACCTGACATTCAATACAGTTTAGGGTTAACGGAAGATGGAGTTAGCCATCCTAGTTGACATGGTTTGCACTGAATCAGACCATGAATCAGAATCACTGAATCTGACCAACACTAAGGCAGATAGCCACTGCAGGGGACAAATGCAAACAATGCAAGCACCATAACAACCAAAGAACTTCAAATTTCCACCTTATCGCTAATGACAGGAAAACTATGCAGAAACTATAAACTGCTCTTAATGATTACTGTTAGAATCCCTATGCTGACAGTTTTTAACCTTCTACTGTTAAATGCCATCTCAGCATTTTTTGGCAAAACATAATGACCGCAGGAGCAGGTCACAGGTTATCTTTTCTTCCAGGGTTACAGGTTAGTCACATGCAGTAGCAAAGAAATTGCCTTCCAAAGCAAACATGCAGACAAGCTTAATGTGCGAGTCCCTAAGTGGCAAAGTCCATGCGCAGACACTCTCTCAAACACACACACACACAGGAATGTTATCCTCAAACATTGTTTGCATTCCATTGTGGAATAAAACTTATGCTGCCATGCTGCAAAGGTTTTTATGAAGCTATTCTAAGTGTCTAGCAAGCAACTCTAAAACATCGTTTCTGAGGAAGTGATTCGGGTCTGAGTGTTATACTGCACATCTACTGTCTGCTGAACGTTTTGGAGCCTTTTATAGTGCGCAAACTTTGCGAACGAAGGACAATGACCCAAAAGACAAAACATCAATCTTTATACAAATAGCCCAACCTCTTTTTGTTTTTAGGGAGCTTTCAGAAAATATGATTGGTGTGATGGCAGAGTCCTTGCACTTGGAGGAGACTTCACACTTGTCCTCCTGCGTAGTAAAGTTTAAAGTACAGACAACAGCACATTTTTTGACAGGAGGAAATGAATCCATCAGCAGAGGCACATCCTTCTCAAGCACTGTGAAAAACAACCAAAGTGCTGACTTCATCAGGATGTGGAACTAGGAGCCGACAGGCAGACAAGCAGCCACGCAGAAAGGCCAGCTGCTCCCTTGCCATCCTTAGGGAGGCTTCAAAGTACACAGCCACAGGCAACTACAGGTCAGAGCGTAGTATACCAAGTACACCAAGCAGAGCAAACGTTACTGGCAAGGTAGGATTAGGTAGCAACCAAACTGTGTAGTATCCAATGAAAACTAAATGCAATGTTGTGGTATGCAGGTTTGGCTTCCAAAGCCAGTAGGATAACCAAACTTCTATTTCATTTCTACCGACCGCCAGAGGCGGTGCTTTCAGCACCTGGATGTTCACCGCATGTGTATGCAGGTCGAGTGTTTATACCAACAAAGTCACCTGTGACAGGGATGCCCCGGGAATATAGGGCCTGTTTACCCCGGAAGTGACCTTTTCACATCTTCTGGTATTGGAGCAGGTTTGTTTGAGTGTAACATCGCTTGGAGTCTTGCTAACCCTATGCAGTGTTTTTTCGCCCTCCTAAAGACTGCGATTTTCTCAATCAAGTCAATTGTTTACATTGTTTGCGCTGTATGAGTGTTTCTCGCTCTGCTGTTAATAGATGACCATCGTTGGTCACGTTTAACTAATGGTGTTCGTGTAGGTGTTATTTCGCCTCAAAAGCGAACGAAAATAAGTCAAGTGCGGCATATTGCTAATGGTGGAAATCTTCGCTTAAAAACATTGCGTTAATCGCATCCGCGGTGATTATAGCGTGCCTGTTGAATTGTTTGCGTTAAATACGCTTGCTTTTTGTTTAGCCGGGTAAGCTACGGCTCTGTCCACCCGCGTATAGTTCTGATTACAGGTTTCCTAATCGGGCACGGTGATTTTTGCTTTTGCGTTTAATTGTCGCCGTTTACTAAATAGCCTACTAGGCATGTTTCTGTGCGTTGGCTGCCAGGCTTCTCTTGAGCCTGACGACGATCACGAGGTGCCCGAGCTGTCTGGGCATTGAACACTGGACCTCCAGCGCATGTAGGTCTAAGCGTAGGAGAGTGGACCCTTTAGCTAAGAAGGTGGACACTCTAGACTCAGAGTTTGCAGAGATTAAGGCACTACTCCTTTGTTTACAACAACCTGGAGCGCAGCCTGCTGGTGGACTCGCCAAAGCTGCTCCACCATACGCCACTGAATTACTTCCCCCAGTGCTATCGCCAGTGGCGGAGATCCAGGAAGATGATGTTCTCTCCACTAGAGCTTCAGAGAGCTTAGCTACTCTTGATGTGGGGCGAGGGCCAGACAGAGGCCGCTTCGCATGACTCGGGGGCCACTAGCCACAATTCAGCAAGCCATACATCAGCGATTAAGCCCGCTGTGAGAATGGCGCTTGCACGTCTGGTTCTGGATACGCCTCAGGCAGAGGTAGCTAAGCATAGTGCTTTCTTTAAGCAAACCCCATCTGCTACTACTTTCTCTGTTCCCCCTTCAGCTCCTTATATTGAGGAGCTACAGAGATACTGGGCAGACCCCAGGCGCTTTTCACATCTTCCCAGCGACTGTAGGGCCCTAATGAATATGCAGCTATGGCCTGAACCGTATGCCCATAATAGAGCCAGCTCTGGCTGCCCTGATCATATCACCTGATGAGGCACTAAGACTGGATGCACGCTGCCCTCGGCCGCAATGTCGCCTAACAGACGATTATATTGGCAAGAGCTACAATGCTGCCGCACGCACTGCGCGCATAGGCAACTCAATGTCTCACCTTATATTGGCACTCTCTCAGACTCTCCAGGCCTGTGGAGCGGACCCATCACTGCAGAGGCTTAGTGAAGCCTTGCTACAAGCTTTTGCATACATGTCCAGGGAGCTAGGTAGACTGATGTCTTCCTTGACCTTGGCATGACAAATATGGTTGGCCCAGTCGCCGTGACCCTTCGCTCTTTGCCAGTGGTTCCAGGTTATCTCTATGGCCCTGCTGCACAGCAAGCCTTAGAGCACAGCGTACAAGTTACACAAGCCAGGCAGCAGTTTGCTAGCCATATATCAAACCAGTCATATATCACTTCGTCAGAGGCCCACCAGAAAGGCTGAATCCGACCAGTCATTTCGAGCACCCAGTGCCCATGCAAGGGAACCGCCAACAGAGAGATTTCGCCATCCAGCTATTGACCAACCGCCTCGTCCAGCACGACGGGGGCCTCCAGCAGACCGGTCACCCCTCTAGGGGTGGGATGGGCGAGGAGGCACTGACTATTCCAGTCCATCGGTTGGTCGCTTCACCAGGCAACAGCTCAGCGCCTGGGAAGCGCTTACACTAGACCCCTGGGTGGTGTCCACCCTCTCAGAAGGGTACAGCATCCAATTCAGGCGCCGACCGCCAAGTTCCTTAGGGGTCAAAATGACCATAGTAAAAGATGCGTCAAAGGCTCTGGCCCTACGCCAGGAAGTTCAGGCGCTCCTGGAAAAGGACGACATCGAGCCATTAGAGCCACAAAACAGTGGTTTTTATTCCATTTACTTTGTCATCCCGAAGAAAGGGGGCGGGCTTCACCCTATTCTAGACTTGAGGCCCCTAAACAAGTACCTCAAGGTGTTAACATTTCATATGTTGCGCACAACCGACGTGTTGCAAGACATCAGGCAGAACAACTGGTTTACTACCGCCGATCTCAAGGACGCATACTTCCATATCCTCATTGTGCCACATCACAGACCCTTCCTCCGCTTTACCTTCGAGGGGAAAGCCTATCAGTTCCGGGTCCTCCCAATTGGAATTTCTCTGGCTCCGAAGGTCTTCACCAGATTCGCTGCAGCAGCGCTCTCTCCACTACAGGCTCAAGGTGTGCGCATTTTTCCTTACCTAGACTACTGGCTGATTTGTTCTTGGTCCAGGGCAGATGCCCTCAGACAGATGGAGAGGCAGAACACTACCACTCAGGTCTTTCCAGGCGCTGTTGGGAACACTCACAGCAGCATCATCTCTGATTCCGCTTGGCCTCTTATTGCTCAGGCCTCTTCAAATTTGGATGAACAGCCTAGAGCTGCATCCAAAGCGGTACAGACACAAGCTGATCAGAGTAACTGCCAAATGTGTACGTTTTCTACACCAGGCACTCATGCCTGACTCGGGGAGTTTCAATGGGAAACATACCATCCCGCAGGGAAGTCGTCACAACCGACGCATCCTTGACTGGGTGGGGCGCCGTATGGCAGTGCAGAACTATCCGGGGCTCATGGGATCCATCGGCAGCAAGAGCACATAAATGTATTAGAGCTACAAGCTGTTTTTCTCGCCCTCAAATACTTCCTCCCAGTTCTATCAGGGAGACATGTCCTTGTAAGGACCGACAACACGTCTGTGGTATATCACATAAACCACCAGGGGAGCACCAGGTCTCGACTATCCCTACGCCTTACCCAGCAGCTCCTTACTTGGGCCTATCCTCACTTTTTGAGCCTGAGAGCGGTACACCTCCCAGGCACACAGAACCTAGTGGCAGACTTCCTACCACAGCAACACCCCCATCCAGGGGAGTGGAGATTACACCCAGAGGTGGTACAGGCCATCTGGCACCGCTATGGCAGAGCAGAGGTGGACCTCTTCGCCTCCCAAGCCACAACCCACTCACCCTTTTGGTTCTCGATTGGGGAGCCAACGAGCCCCTTGGGCCAAGATGCACTAGCACATGCATGGCCACAGCAGCTTCTTTACGCATTCCCCCCCACTCCCTCTTATACTATCTACTCTAGACAGGATCCTCAGGGAGGCTCACTGGGTGTTACTGGTAGCCCCCAGATGGCCGGGCAGAGTGTGGCTTCCAATGATCCACAGACTGCTAGAGACAGAACCCTGGCACCTTCCGGTGTGGGCAGACCTCCTCTCTCAGCTGGGAGGACAAATATGGCACCCGAACCCAGCACAATTACAACTCTGGGTGTGGCCGCTGAAGGGCCCGAGCCACTACTATCAGCATGCGAACCCGCAGTTGTACGGACCATCCGTAGCTCCCACGCACCCTCCACTAATGCGCTCTACACCAATAGGTCGAAGCTTTTCAAGGCATGGTGCCAACTACATGACCAGGAACCAACGTGTCTTGTACCAATCATTTTAAGTTTTTTACAATCACGCTTCGACAGTGGTCTGGCAGCTTCCACCATCAAGGTGTATATAGCTGCAATGCACAGCTATGCACAATAGGGTGGATGGCATGACTGTGGGGTCCCATCCCCTCGTGACCTGCTTTCTTAAGGGTGCTCAGCGGCTGAGACCACCTTAACGGAGGCTGATACCTTCCTGGGACCTGCCTCTAGTACTGAGGGTGCTATCTCGGCCCCCATTTGAACCTCTTGGGGGATCTGAACTTCGATGGCTTTCTCTGAAGACAGCCTTCCTCTTAGCTCTGGCATCAGCTAGAAGAGTGAGCGAGCTGCACGGTCTGTCTGTCAGCCAGGATAGCCTACAGTGGAACCCAGGTGGTACGGGTGTCGCTTCTTTCTGCCTAAGATCATCATCCTACTCAAATCGACCAATCAATCTGGCAACTTTTAACCCCCCGGCCAGGTGGATGGACATGGGGAGGGCAATGACCGCTCTGCCCAGTACGAGCACTCAGAGCGTATATTCAGGTGACTACTGATTTCCGGCAGTCAAAATCACTGTTTGTCTGCCACACGGGTCATAAGAGAGGGCAGGCCTTGTCCAAGCAGAGGCTGTCCAAGTGGATCATAGAGGCCATCAGTTATGCCTACACTACTAGCGGCCTTCCAGCTCCCCCTCATGTTCGGAGTCACTCGACACGGGGGATGGCTACATCATGGGCAGTCCTAAGGGGAGTCCCACTTTCAGATATCTGTGCTGCCGCATCTTGGGTATCTGCTTGCACGTTTGCAAGATTCTATGGAGTCAATGTGGCTATGCAAAACCTACTAGCCACAGCTACTCTCACAAGTCACTCATGATCTTCCAAGGGTAAGCAAGGTTTTTTAGGTCATCCAGTGCTGAAAGCACCGCCTCTGGCGGTCAGTAGAAATGAAATAGAACGAGGTTACGCATGTACAACGGTTCTATGAATTTTGGATGACCGCCAGAGCTTGGCAGTCACTCTGAAATTTGACGAGAAGATTGCCAAAGAGGTCACTTCCGGGGTGAACGGGCACTATATTCCGGGGCGGGGGCATACGTCACCCCTGTCACAGGTGACTTTGTTGGTATAAACACACGACCTGCATACAGATGAGGTGAACATCCAGGTGCTGAAATTGGTGTGGTTACATGCGTAACCCTCGTTTTAGTTTTGTTAATAACACAAACAACAAGAACGCTTTTGTAACATACCCAAAACAACAATGAAGTTCCGTGACATACCCACAGGAAGTGGTAAAATTCTAAAACTAGCCTCCTAGTAGAGGCTGATAGTCAAATAATTTCATCAAGTGTTTTACCACTTTCTGTGGGTAACATTACCCAGGTTTGTCACTATAGGTGTACCTGAAATACACCCACAATGAGATCAGTGGAATAAACCAATAAAGGCAAGTTAAAGGACACAGAGCTGAAAATTATGCAAAGCACACACACACACACACACACATATACTGTACAAAGAAGAACAAGCCAACAAGAATTAGAGGCTTCCATCTGCATTCTAAGCAGTAGACAAACATTTGAATTCCCATCACTTATTGTCTATACTGTACACTCTCCAAAAATGTATGAAATCTAAAGAAATACATCACATGGTGTCTACAGCATTGCAGAATACTCTGTTTTGACAATGTCAGACAGAACCTTGTAACAACAACCGATATACAGAGACATACAGGGATCTTCAGCAACATTTCCAACACTCAGTGCACAGGCAAAAGACTCCACATATCTCCTGACTACTCAAGACAAACAGCATTGTAACATTTTATCCATTTTCACTGCACAAAATTCTTGTATAGTTTATTACTTGTATAATGTTGATAGGCCCCTAATGTATATTGTCTATTGTCCTAATTCCCATCATGTGTCTATCAGACCCTCCAGGATTTCGCGATGTTGCGATTTGCAACATCAACGCAACTTCAACCAATCCCCGTGAATTCAGGGCGGTGTTGCAATTTTAACTAATCACCGCAACTTTCCCGCAAAATTGACCAATCATTTGCGTGGTCTTGTCACGTCGACAAACTATCTTTTTTACACTGAGCTAGAATCACACGTCTATCTACTTTGCAGCGCGATCAATGGCATTCTAATTGCCCGGCCCACATTGAAGTACCCCGATTCTCCCAGTCAATCGGGTTTTCCGCGCATCTGGTTACGCGTTTGCGTCTGTTTTTTATATGGTGGCATTTCTTCCGTGTTTTTAAAATACTTAACACATTTAATCGGGAGGTATAGGCTACGATTTAGCCATAGGCTTATCAAACATTTGACTGGATAGCAACACTAAGACAGCAGGGTTTCCCCTATGTACACTTGACTGCGGCGGCCCGCCGCACCTTCAAGCCTTGCCGCCTTACCTTCAGAACTCCCCCTCACTTTATACTTTGGAGCGATTAGCACTTTTGGAGCGCTTTGCGCTTTGCGATTAGCGCCTTTGGAACGCTTTGCCCCCAGTTTTCTTCTCCTCCTAACCCCTAACAACCCCGTCCTCACGTTACTTTTGGAGCGCTTTGCCTCCGTTTTTATTTCTCATCCTACCACCCCCCCCCGTCCGCACATTATTTTACAAAAGCGATTAGCGCTTGTTGATTTTTTTTTTTTCGTTTTTTTTCTCTCATCCGCAAGAAAGTGTCCCTTTTTTTTTTCGTTTTTTTTCTTTCCGCAAGAAAGTGTCCCTTTTTTTTTTCGTTTTTTTTCTTTCATCCGCAAGAAAGTGTCCCTCATCTTTTTGAGATGTCCAGGAGAGTGTCCCTCATTTGAGGTTGAGGGAGTTGGCAGCCCTAGTAAGGTTGTTTACAAGAATTTCTCAGTTTCTTTGTTCTTTTAATGTTTTTTTTTCAGTAATAATTTAATATTTCCTCATTTTAAAAAAAGTAAAAAAGGGAAAATCACAATTACTTATAGCAACTTTAACTTCCTCGCGCAATATAATTACAACAACAAACTAAAATCACCGCAACTTTCATCGCATTTTTGGGGAAAAGCTCCCGCGACATCAGGTATTTTAGGCCGCAACAATCACAAAAAAGGCCCGCGAAATCCTGGAGGGACTGGTCTATAGTACTTCTCACAATTAATGTATACTGATGGATGTCCTTGTTGCTCGTCACACCTACCAAAGGAAAATTCCTTTAATAATTAAGTATATTTGGCAAAACAAAAACTGATTCTGATTCCCCCGTCCTTTTCAGAGCAAGGAAGAGAAACATTGCTAATTTCATGGGGTTGGCCAGTAAGTGATTGCCTGCATGTCTGTCCATCAGTCCTTAAAGGCTATTCAGGCCTCATGTCATCCACCATATTTTTATGTCGTTAGGTTGGGTGTGATTGGACTTCTCTTGTGCTTCAATTTCAGACAATAAAAGTAAATAGTCGTCTATTTAAAAGGTTTAGATGATGGAAAATAAAACCAGCTCCACTTCCCTTGTTATTGGTTGTTGTTCTATTACCGTCAGACAACCACTTACCTAAGAGAACACAGGGCAGCAGTTTTAAGGAAATTAGGCCTACATTGGGTGTGTGCGCGCATTTCCTCTTGTCAAAAGAGAGGAGCCACTGAAGGCACTCCTAATGACGGCTATGCCAAAAATACAGCTGCTTCACTACAAACATGCAAGTATACACAGTCCACCCACATGACTCACTTCACACACCCAAACCAACCATACTCCTCTCTTCACACAGCTCTATGAGGCACAAACACACACACACACACACACACACACACACACACACCTGCAAAAACAGACATGCAGAACTACAATAGAAAATGCAGAACAGAAATGACAAACATCTCCAGCATTTTTTTTTCTTACTACAAAACGGCCAGACCCTCTGTTCAACACCAATTAAAAAACACGGGTCTGGCTTCATTACTAGACTATAAACCACACCATTACTAGACTACAAACTACACCAACAACGCACACATCCACATCACACACATCAAGTCAATGAAATATCTTTGTGCAAAGGCAGATTTGTCATCCCATTTACATGGAAAAAAAACATTCCTTGTTGTCATGACTGCGTGGAGTGGCTGGCTGATAGCAACTGTGGCCTTTACACAACATCCACAGCATCCAGTAGTCAAGTTTTGATATGCAATTAAACTAATGTACAGGTCTTTGTCTTCTGACATGGCCTACTTTGAAGGTCACAGTTTAACTAGGCAGGAAGAAAAAGGTTTCAAAGGTCACAATTTTAAACACATGGGGAGTGCTGAGTGTTCTTCTGGATGCAAAAATAACGGACAACGGAGTGATGAGGGGGGAACTAAATGGCAGATTGAATATCTATTGGTTTATATTGCATGGCAGAAGAGAAGTTACTGGTGTGAACATCGCAGAACAGGAAGTTGCTACATGTGAAGGCGTTGGTCAGGCAGGGGTTGAGAATGAGCAAGGGTAACTGTGCGTGTGTGTAAGTGTGTGTGTGTGTGTGTGTGTGTGTGTGTGTGTGTGTGCGCATTTAAGACAGATCAAGGCCTGAGTCTGAGTCGCTATTTGACTAGTTTGGCTAAAATACTTGGCGGTGGCGGGGGGGGGACATTTAGTCCCTTTCAAAGGACAGGCAAAGTTTGCAGCCATTAGCAGGAGGATTATGGTGCACCATGCCTGATTAACAGAATAACTTCACATCTTAAAAAAAAAATCTGGGATGTTAATAAAAAGTTCAGCTGTTCAAGGTCACTAAATGCCATCTGATGAAAATGAAGCCAGAAAAATGAAGAAGTCAACACAGTACGGGTAAACTGTACCTACTGTGAGTACGCCCTTAAACTGAATATTAAACTATCTTGTATTGTTAAAAGGTATAGTCGTCACATCTTATTTGGCACTTTGTTTATATTAAGGAGCAAAGAGTCTTCTAATAGAAATCTACTGGACTTGGATTGGAATATTAGCGAACACCACTAACCACTCAGTGAATAGCAGTTTTTAAAAACGAGTGTTTTAAGGATGGAAAACTAATGCCCATTGCTAGCCATTTTGAAGCAGGCAGAGGCGATTCTACATTTTCCAAATATCCAAGACCGGAGCAATTGTCAAAATTTCAGTGTCAATCACTTTTTTGCATTTTAGACAACCTGTGAAAGGGGCTCAAAGTGTTAAAAACTGAACTATACCTTTAATTCCATGAGGCATACATAATAAAATTGTAAGTGTGTCCCATTGTTAGTTGTGGTGTTTATCATTTGGTCTAAGTCGTATAATTTTGTCTATTAAATGCACTTGGTGACCCCAAACAAAAGGGCTGTGGCGTGTTTTCACGCTAGATATTTCCCAAATAACCACCAGGGAGTGAATTTCCACAATTCCTTCAAAGAGTTTGGCTTTGCTTGCATGACCCCAGAGTTCTGTGGAAACCTATAGCCTATCTGTGTGAAAGACCCAAGGCCCATCTAGGCAAGTCAGCATTAGTGCCATTGTTGTGACAACAACCCCCCCCCCCCCCCCACCCACACACACACACACACACACACACACACACACACACACACAGATAGACACAGGTTTCCATATCCTGTAAGTGCCATGTGCTGATAAGACAAACTGCAGCTGTGGCCAGACATTATCTCCTCACGCTGCTCAAAGTGATACAGTTCAGGCGCTTTATTTAGATTCTTTTCTTTCCTCGCTCACTCTCTCCTAACTTACAGTATTTTCACAGAGCCAAAGATGAGCCGGCAGCCTATAGTCCTCTTGAGGCGGGAGGAACGCTGTTGAGAGCGAGATTTTCTTGCTCAGAACAGGGAGCGCCAGGCCTGTGTGTGGGGCCATGCGAGCTGTGAAGCAGGATGAACATTCTGATCCACGCTGGAAATGGGGCCAAGGCAACAGATAAACATGCCTTTAAAATTTGTACCAAATACACAAGTTATCCCTGCTTAGTCGGTTTCTGTATTAAAAGGTAAAATTGAAAGGTACAACAGAAAATGTTGTACAAACGAAAACATTGTGTCCACCATGCCTTGTACATTTTTTTGTCATTTAGCTGGGTATTAACTATATACAATATCTTCAACTATTTCATTAAGCAAGCTAGCAGCAGCCATGCACATGCTTGTTTTTCACACAGATTCTTACTCAAGCTTATACAAGCCTTGAGTCAGTGTGGACGCACTTTCCTCTTACTCAGAGACAGATGCTACAGTAAACACCCACGTGCGTCAGGTCAGTGTGTGTCATGTCCTCTGTGCAAAACCAGAAGATCTGACAACTGTGTAGCTGTATCTATAGCTGTATTATGTGTAAGTGTAAGTGCGTGTGTGAGAATGTGTCTATGTATGTGCGTGCGCACATGTCCACTTGAAAGAGAGCGACAAATCTTAACATAGTGTCACATAGGGAAATTATTCTCAACAGAGTGTGTGCACATTCATTTCTTTGTGAAGTAATGACAACCCCTTATCATCAGTGGAGTAATGACTAAGCAAGTGTGAGAGTGATCAGCATTTCCTCACACACACACACACACACACACACACACACACACACACAC